>CAJNIZ010005592.1:70231-100618 GCA_905231905.1 Symbiodinium pilosum | reverse complement strand
AATATGGTTACTGGGCTACCAAGCATTACTATTGCTATGAAGCATCTCTATGCTACGACTTTCTCCACCGTTACTTTTGCTGCAGACAACACCATAGTCTGCAGACTATTGTCTCTCACATGGGCTCTTCTCATATCATCCCCTGCATGACTCCTGTAGTTTCCTTACACGTTAAATACTCTCGCAGGGTCCCTGAGGTACCCATACTTGGAAATCCCCATATTCAACAGACCGTGTCTTCAGTACTTTCATGGGGAGCACGCATGGCTACGTGGGTGGCTTCATTGGTTGGAGTTCTGAGTTGAGGCTTGAGGGTGTAGGCTTAGGTTTGAAGTTTTAGGCTTCAGGCTTTTAATCCCTTACTTAAGCTTCTTTCCCTGAAGCCATAACGAACCCTAAACACTCCTTGCTAAAGACTCTTGCTGCTTGCCCTGGTTCATTGTCGGATGTCATTCCTGAGTTATCATACCCAAACCCAACACGAAACATCTAATGTGAATGCTTTTGATTGTATCCCAATAAGAAAGATATGGACACAATAACGAAAGTCTTAATAACATCCCTGTAGGGACTCGGGTGTGCAGCTACCTCTTGTGCATGACCTCCCGACAAGGAACTACTTGAATATTCATGGGATACCCCCTAGCTGGACTTCTGTAGGTAACCCCGGGTAATAAGCCCAGTTATACCTAGTTACAAAGCCGCCCTAAATCCTAAACCCCCTAAGCAGGGCTCAAAAAAGCTTAGGGTTTAGGTTTCAGGGGTTTATGTTCTAGAGGTTTAGGGGTTTAGGGTGTATGGTTTATGTTTTCGGGGTTTAGGGCTTAGGGTTTGGTTTAGGGTACCCTAATGCCTAATACCCTAAACCCTAAGTAGCAGCAGGGCCCAGATCACGGTACAATCCCGGCAGCTTCTGATGTGGAAGCCAGCGGGAAGACCGCAGCCCGTCAACACATCTGGGAGAATTAGGATGTAGGGTTCAGGATTTGGTGTTTAGGATTTAGGGTTTAGGGTTTAGAGTGTTTCAGCTACTGAAAATACCATAATTCAGATAAAGGGTCCTAGCATGGATGCAGGAAATCTCGCACCACCGTACATGCCTTCTACCTTCGAATCTACAGTATCTCCTTGGGACTTAGCTTGGATCTTAGACCCTTAACCCTTTGGAATTTCCTTAAATTCCCATTATAGGTACCTAAGGGTCAACCCCTATTAGGGGTTTTAAGTGCCACATAGGTATTATGGGGGTCCTGAATGTGCAAGATTTCCTCTATCCACTCAAGCATCATCTAGGGCAGGATTTGCATAAGGCTTATGTTGTATATCAGCCTTTTTTGAGGACACTAGGATTATATATATATATACATACACATACACACACAGATATATGTATATATATATATAGAGATATATAAGGGTTAGGTAAGGCTTCTATGGGAGAAACTGCCCACCCTTGCTTTAGGGTATATTCCTTGAATAAAGTGTATCGGGCCGTCTTGTAGACATGCAGGAAGGACTGGATTCTTTGGTAGATTTGCATATGGTAGTTTCCCAGAATGGAAGAAAACCAATGTAGACCCGCAAATACGGCAATCCTGATTATAGGCACCCCCAGAAGCAGTACTCCTAACTTGGAAAAAGGGAACCATATTCTCTACACACGAAAGTCACGTTGGGGATTTGGGATTGCCTGGGAGGGTTCGAGAATTTGGATATTGGAGCTGCAAGGTTAGTTTGAATATCAGTAACAATAGTCATAATCATCAAAGTATTTCTACTAGTAGTATGATAGCAATAACGATAAATGTGAGAATATTGAGAGTCAAAACCGTAAAAAAAGTAATCAGGGTTTCAGGATGTTAGGGTCTCCAACATGGAGCCACCAACTCCCCCATTTACGGTAGTATGGGGTGTGGGTAAGTTGTGTCAAACCTTGAGCAGCGCGAAGAGTCTCAGGAATGGCTGATAGTTTCTGTGTTGATTTGCAAGACCGTTGTTTTCAGGGATCCCAGGGGCATACAGGGGGACAATGGGCTTCTTCTAGGGTCTAGTTTAGGGTTTGCAGTCTAGATTTTAGCGCAGAACCCATGCTGGCAGCAACGCCTTGAAGAGCAAGCTCCAAAACTCCTAAACTCTGAACCTCTCCCTTGGTAGGGTTGCTTTCGGGCCTCCATGTCAGTTTGTGGCAGGGTGGACCCCACATGCGGAAAGGGTAATTCATGACAGGCAGAAACCAACATTGTACGGACGCATCGGAAGCCTCAAAAGAGGTCCCATCAAATTCTGAAACCACCCTCAAGCTTGCCCATGCCCACGAGCAATCGCAACCTCGGAGAACTAATTGAAAGGAGAGATGCGGTCATCCTACGGTTAATTCAAACAAACAGTCTGCTAATTCCTTGGGCTCCTGGTTATCCAAGTTTTTTACACACGCTGCTCGCCAAAGCAATCATTGCCCCAATTAAAGAAAGAGTCCCTCGGCGAGCATTCTGCAAGTCACAAGTGAGCTATAGTCTATACTCCTGGTATCCGCCTTGTAATACTCCCCTAGATAATTCCGTATGTAACCCCCCTTAAGGAGTTGAGACTGTAGCTCGAGCGTGTTTGCGGCGCCCGGTTTGGACTTCCAGGTATTGTGGTTTCGGGCCAGTGATATCGCTTGGTATTACCTTACCTGCGTAGTTCTAACCTCGCCGGAAGCCACCCAAAACCCTAAAATCTTGCGTAACTTGGTAGTTTCCCTAAAGAGGAGGACCCCAATATAGACCCTCAAATACTATATTATTGCTTACTATAGGGACCCCCACCCCTGATTTTGGGAAACCCCCACCTGTATGGTTTCAGTTGAAAGTTTACATGGGCTATAGTCTAAACTCCTAGTATCCCCCTGAATTAACCCCTATGATGCTCCCGTAGGAGTTGAGGCCCTAAACCCTGTATAACCCAAAGGCAAAGCTCCATGAGCTGATGGAGTCCATCATTGCAGCGTTCCTTGGCTGAGTTCTGACCATGGAGAGGGATTCGGTACGGAATTCATGGGTTCTTTAGGAAAGTATAGAAGGTCCCTTCGAGAACGACATATTTGCGCTGCGGGGTTCGTTGGCAAACCCAAACCAGCTGCAAAGGGCCAGGTAGAAAATACCCACCTAATATCTGAATAGTAGCCAATACGTAGTCCGTCAGAGATTAGAGATACTATGAATGACGCTAGAGCTTCATGATAATTATTTGTGGCTAGCTTGCTCTAGGGTTTTCAGCGCTTCCTTCCAGTGTTCTGCGGGTCACGAGGATAAGGGTTCTTATGATCAGTAGGACCGCGGTTTTTAAGACCAGTGCAGTGTCTATCGTTGGGGTGTTGTAAAGGGACTGCAATGTTTGCTAGGATTCAGTTTGCATAAATAAACACTAAACCCTAACCCTAAACCCCAAACCCTACACCAAAAAACCCTAAACCTCAAACCCTAAACCCTAAACCCAAAATAGCAAAGAAGGAGCAGCAGATTCTTAGGCCTGACCTTGAGCTCAGGGGTGCCTTACTTTCTTTCCTGAAAGGGTATATAGGAGTTGTATGGGGGTTATAATGGGGTTTATTGATGGTTTAGGGTTTAGGGTGATGATAAGTAGGGAATATAGGGCTAATGGAAAGGAAAATGGAAAGTACTGTGGTATTATAGGGCGTGTATAGGGATTATGTGGGGGTTTTAGACCTGATCCACAAGCAATGCATCCCAAGGGACGAGAAGGTTCTGATCTTCACCAACTACTTAAACACCGTCGACCTGTTGAAGCAGCAAATTGAGAGCAAGTTCAACAGCAAGGCGCATTCGTAGCATCTGCGGCCACGTGGGCACTTTGGGTGAGGGTTTAGGGTTGTTGGTACATACTCCTACAACCCTAAACCCTAAATAGTAGTATCCGTTTTCTGATCCATTATCCCTGTATAACCCCTATATATGCCAATATAACCCCAACATAGCCCCATAATTTTGCTCGAAGCTTGGTGCTACTTACTCTACTTTCCTTTAGAGGTTCTTGCTGCTTCCAGAGGCTGCGAAAGGCTCCGCATCCAGATTACGCATGCTTCGGGTTTCATGGGCCTTGTGGGTTATCAGATTTTGCTTGCAAGTCCCATGCAACTCCTTCAACTCACGATGCGGAGTGGGCTCCGAACGAACATTAGGGACCTCAGGACTACATGTGGGTCACAGGCGGATAGGAAAGAAGGTTCAAGAAATCCTCGCAGAACAGCTGCCCCTGCCTGGTGATGATGAACTGAAGATGCCTGCAGATGAACAGTATTTTAGCCCCGTGCCTTACAGTCTTGAGCCTGACACCTTGTGCAGCTTCGTAAGCCTCAGTCACGGGAACAAACATGTTGCGAGCACAAATTCAACAACATAAGCTGGGACCCTATGCCCAAACTCAAGCCCAGCAACCCTAAACCCTAACCTCAGAGTGTTTGAATGCCCCCGCAGCCGTTTCTGCGGAACAGTTTCGGCAAGGGCAACATTAGGTGCCTTTGTTGACCTTTGGAATGTTTGATTTTAGGGTTTATGGGTTTAGGGTGTATGGGTTTAGCGTTTAGGGCTTACGGCTTATGGTAGGGCTTATGTCTAGGGCTTAGAGTTTAAGAGCTCAGCTCAGAGAGCACTTCAGGAAGAAAGGTTTTGGGGTTGAGGTTTTGAATTTGGTTTGGGTGCTCGTTTGTGTTTTTTCTCTGCTTCATGCTTTTGACTCCCAGACTCTCTAACGAATCAGAGTTTGAGCACACCCCTGTTTGTGGGTTCCATTGTCACAAACCTTTTGATTCCAAAGGTCAGCATTAATTCAGCTGCGAGCTCTTAGGGCTCGTGTTCATACTTCTGGAAGATATGGCTGCAGCCAGCGACCTCGAGACGCACGAGATGTCAGCAGCTAAGCCCCAAGGAGTACTTTTTTTGACGAGGTCGTGATTTGTTTTAAGACAGGTAGCCTGAAGTCGCAACAGGAAACATATTCAATAGATTCAACCCACCCCGTCCTTGTCATTCATGGCGCCCACCATACGAAGAGGAGCTTCGTTACCTCAACCCGCAAAATTGGGGATCCTGTTGAAGTCATATGATAGTGATAGGCTTATAGGGTCCTTATCATAGGGGCTGGGCTGACTTAACAAATCCCTAAACCCTAAACCTTAAACCCATAATTCCCTTAACCCTAAACCTGAAATTCCCTAGAAATCTAAGCATTTCATTCCGTAAACCCCCAAACCCCCTGAACCCTAAACCCTTAATTCCCTAAACCCTAAACCCCCAAAACTCTAAACCATGATTTCCTGTGAGAAAACTGAGCAAGCGAGGCAGAGATTGGTGTAGCGTCTGCTGCAGTTCACTTCAAAGGAGCCCTGGCCTAATATGTACTATAGTCTAAACTCCTTAAAGGGGGCTTTGGATGGGATTTTATAGGGTTTAGGATTAGGGTTTAGGATTTCGGGTTTAGGGTCTATCTCTGTAAGTTTGTATTCTGGGGACCTGTGCTTATGCACTGACAAGCTGAGAGCGATGTGCCACATGAGCAGGTTGGCCCGGCCCTCAGAAAGAAGCGTCTGACAGGTCCGCCTGAGCACGTGAGAGAGAGAGAGGGCCCATACTCCTTGGGGGCTTATGTAGCGGAGTATATAGAGGATTATCATTTGGGTTATTAAGGGGGATGCTAGGAGTTCAGACTATAGCTCATACAGTGGCCTGAATAATTACCAACATTGCTTTGCTAGATTCCTTATAGAGTTATAGCATGGGCTGCAAATAGACCTCAACATGATATTGGCCACTATTCAGGCATCCATGTTGTCTGCCATTCCTTTGCCAACTCCCCCGCGCTCCTGGAAACTCACCTTTTCCTACATCTGGTATTCAGTAATCCATTGGTTCCTATATAAATGTGTATTTATTCCTCATGAAGCCGTAGAAATGTATCTTTATAGGGCCGCCCACGCCAACCCTAGTTGATTGTTCGTGACAGATGAATGTGGGGGCAATACGCAAACCCAAAACCCTAAGTTCTAAACCCTAAACCCTAAAAACCCTAAAAACCCTAAAAACCCTAAAAACCCTAAACCCTAAAAACCCTAAACCCTAAACCTTAAACCTTAACCGCGTGGCTGCCATCTTGAAAGCTACCTGGAAGGGCAGACCTGCCCCTTGTGGGGCTTAGTCTCAGGGTTTAGGGGTTTAGGGGTTAGGGCCCTAGAATGGAGAATCAAATGGAAAAGAAAATGGAAAATGAAATGGAAACTGAGGGTATATAGGGGATTATAGGGATTAGGGTTTCCCAAAATTAGGGGTTCCTAGATACCCAGTAGTACCCTTTTTTGCCTGAGGTATAGAGAATCTTACCCCTTTGCTTAGGGTTTAGGGGTTTAGGGTATCCTTTTTGTAGGCTGTTACTGGGTATGGGACACTGTAGCCCTTATTGTCTTTGACAGTCTGCCCTTCACCATGTGAATGCTAGAGACAAACATTTCCCCTGGTCAAGTATAGTCAACGGCAATATGGTAATTTTCGTGAGATTTGGGGCTGAGGGGTGTCCTTACGCTGTGCAGGGTATATGCGTGTTTTTTGAAAGCAGCGAGTGCGTTACGCTAGCCTGCGTAATTTTGTAGTTTCCATGTTCTTTTCCATTATCCCTATATAACCTACGTAAACCCTAAACCTTCAACCCTATATAACCTAAACGCTAAACCTTAAACCCTATGTAAACCCATTATAGTAGTTTTTGCATTGCAAGGGGGACCATCGCAGTACATCAAGAGCGCCATCAAGCGCAGCATGGACTCCATCGATTTTCCTGGTACTCCGCAATCTGTAAAGTCAGTGGCTAGGAAGTGGCTGCATTCAACGCGCCTTGATCCATACTTACAGAGTTTAGGGTTCGGGGGCTCCAGGGTTTAGGGGTTTAGGGTTTAGGGGTTTAGGGTTTAGAGTTTAGGGTTTAGGGTTTAGGGTTCAGGGTCAGAAAAAACCCCGATACAGGGAATATAGGGGAACGGACAAGGAAACCACTTTGTCATGTTATCTAGGGCTTGCAGGGTTTATGCTAAGCCCCCACCACCCCTCTGATAATACATGTTCCCTTAATATACCCCGAAGGTAGTATTGGGGGGTTGGGAGGTTGAGTATTGGGGGCAGGGGCTAAGAATAAAGGTGCAGATGTCCTAAGCGGTTTGTAATTAAGAAAGAACCTTTGAGACTTTTCCATGCTTCCTGCTCGCCTGATAAGCACGGGGATTGAGGGCCTTGATTTTGAGATACTCGATTTTCTAGACGTTCCTCGCAGTAATCCTGCTTAAGTAGGGCCCTAGACAAACTCCAATTTCGTGTAGCTGCAGGATTGATGGTTGAGTTACTCGCGAGTGGGACCCCACAACCTCGGTCTCACAAGTACTCCCCAGTCTGAGAAACGCCCACGGTATGGGTCGAGACGGGGGTTAGTCTATGTCTGAGAGCTCCAAACCACGCATGAAGCGAAAGGCTGCGCCCCTTGCAAGCGGTTTAGGGTTTAGGGTTGGGCCCAAGGCAAGCAAGAGGTTATGCCAACCCTGCACAGACGTTCAGCAGGGGAAGCCACGTACCCCGGGGTTTTTGTACCATTGTGCAGCCCTCTTTCACGACTTACTGGGGATTAGTGGGGAATGAGGGAAAACAAAAAATACAACCCTAAACCCTTAATAGTAGTTTCGTCCATCATTTCTGTATAATAAAATCCCTTGCATCCTACTAGACCCAGGTACCTACCCCCTAGCCCCCAACCCCAAACCCCCTAAACCCTAAACCCCCTAAACCCAGGTACATGGATGTACTTTCTGGGCTGGTTGTCTGCATCGATTTGGGCCTGGCCTGCGTGGACACCGGGGGTCTTAGGGGTTGAGGGTTTAAGGGTCTAGGGGTTTAGGGTTTAAGAGTCTTAAGGGCCGAGGGTTTAGGGAGGCCAAGTGCTTGCAGGGTTGTTATGGGTTATGGGGTCGTAATATGGATGTTACCCAATAGTGGAGAAGCAAAATGGAGAAGCTAATGGAAACCATAGGGCCATAGGGTTGCACTCCTGACGCGTGACCTTCTTTCATGAGCCTGCCTTTGAACACATGTTCTTGTGGGGGTTCCCCAAATTGCTGGCAGAGGGTGCTGCAGAGGCCTAGCTCCCAAGCCCTGAACCCCAAACCCCCAAACCTAAAACCCCCGAAGTCCAAACTCTCAAGTTCAACCCTCACATCCCCTATATAAACCCTGCAGAAGCCCTGAAGGACATTGATCTAAGAGCAGCTGGTGCTCCTGGTCCGACCTGGGCCTTTCTGGTATGTCAGGCCTGCCGTTTGCAAAAGGGGGGTGATTGTGGTCATGTGAGACAAAATGGGGGGTGCTGAACAGCTTACAGGAATTACTTGGGATTGATTTGTGGTGGGGATCTGTGGCCATGTGCAGATTTCAGTCTCATAGGAGGTCAGTGGGACTTCGGGCGGGTGTGTCTAAGGTCGAAACCATGCTAGCTAGGAGTGGGCCATTTCTGGTTTGCAAGCAAAGGGCAGCTTAAGTTGGGTTGCTACGCGGTTCGGGGCTTAGGGGCCTTCCATTGTGGAACCCCTGTTTTAAAGGGGCTTTACTGGGAACCCCAAACAGGGGACCCCAAGAATATAGTAGGAATAGAACGGGAACATACCTACCAGGGTCCTTATATTCTGTTATATTCCTGCTATATTCTTGGGGTTCCCTGTTTGGGGTTCCCAGTACAGTCCCTTTATGTTTTGAGTATGCTAGCGGCAGCAAGAAGCTAAACCTTGAAACCCAAGCACAAAAGCCTTGCTTGTGTTGAAGCCTTGATGAAACTGAGCTCTCTGAGGCAGGAAGTCTGTTGATGGCGGCCTGGATTTGCACAAAAAAAACGAAAACCTAGAACCTAAACCCCTGACAGGGTTGCCTGGCATTTTACATGATTGAGCTATTCTGGCATGCGTTCGTGGGCGGGTGGCGTGTGCTACGATCCTTTAACTGGTGGATCGACGCGAGCATTGTGATTGCCTCCATCACCGAGGTAGTGTTCTTGTTTCTGGGAAGCTTGGCTTTTGAAGGCAGGCGTTCCGTAGGTCATATGGGGATTTTAACAAATGGGGTCGCCCAGATTTTAGAGGCCGACATTTTTATCATCCTTACTATAGGGACCGAAAAGTGCCCCCTGAAGGTTTAGCGTACTTGAGCCTCGAATGCCGAGACAAGGGTCTCGGGTTTTGAGCCCCGGAAAAAACGCCATTTGCAGAGACTCCTATTTGGTCGGCAGCAATCCAAACCTTAAAGCATCTCCTATAAACCCTATAAGCCCTACACCCCTAAACCCTAAAACCCGCAGCATGGAAGCTCAGGATCCCTAGGTAAGCCCGAAATCCTACCTCCTTGCAGCCTAGGAAGTAGTGCAGAGGAGGTTCGTGTCGTCAAGCTCCTTCGCATTGCTCCTGGGGCTTTGAACTTTGCTTGACGTTTGGATTCTTGGGTTTTGGGAGTTGGGGTTCTTCAGTTCTTGAATGCTGCTTGATCAGGATTTGGGTTTAGTAGGGAATACGTATATATATATAATATAGGGCTTACATAGGGCTATATTCCTTTGTTCCTACTAAGCACCAGTAAGTTAGGTGGAGATTCTTAAGCTTTGCTTGAATCTTGCCCGTAGAGCCGTGACTCCCTGATGTGTGAGACATCGGACCCTAGACTAAAGTCGGAAAACTAAACCCAAAGGGTTCAGGGTTTAGGGTCCATGTAGGTAAATAGTCCATGTAGGTAAATAGTATATACTTGGGGCCCAACAGGATTCCCATATAGCTATGTTAAGACCCAAGTATATACTATACAGCTACATGGACACACCGGGAAAGACCTTGAATGATGATTGTCTCGCACATTCTTGATCTTCATGGCTGACTACGCATGCTTGACAGTTGTTGGGCTGACGCTCTGCAACTCTTGGGGGCATGTTTCTTCACGACACCGAGATTCTGCGACCCACTAAAACCTTTTAACTCTGCTTGGGACTTTCTTGAAGTTGGGTTTTCCTGTGCACATCCGAAATAGTAGGATCACAGCCGCGGTGATGTCCTATAGCTTTGTGAGCTGTAGCCCTTGCATGCAAGGCTAGGATCACGCGGCTTATCCGCTTTGTTCGGAAGTCGCCCTCGTTGCGTGAGCTGCGAAAGCTCATGATGATGTTTCTCGTTTGCCCTTGGGTAGTTTTGGGATCTAGGGTTGTTGAGTTACATAGTGGTTAGTTATGTTGGATATATATATATAGGGATAATGGGAAAGAAAATGGAAGCTACTATCTAAGGCTTGTGCTCCAGTTGTTCCGGTTCGTGTTTCATGTGAAAGTTTGGTCCGGGTTCTTCTTTGGTGCCTCTTAAGGGGCCACCCCAAATCCTAAACCCGAAGCCCTAGGGCAAGCAGTGTGCCTCGCCGGAGGGGACTTGTATGCTAACCCCTGATTAATAAACCCCTCCCCATTAACAGGGATTATAATAGGGATCCTAATATTCAGGCCCTTACAGGAGGGGGTTTATTAATCATGGGTCTACACTACCGAACCCGTTTTTCCTGACTCAGGGTCCCGGTTCAGGGTTTGGATAGCTATTGGGAACTGGTACAGTACACAAATGAACCTCCAACACAATTTTTGTGGCAAGCTGCCTGCAGGGTCTCAAAACCAGCGACCCCAGTACACTTCTGAAATCCCTGAAAGATCGTCTCACGGTATGATGCCAATATGATACAGCCCCTTTGCAGTCTCCATATACAGCGTCGAATCCCGTTAAGCGCCTATCGAGGGTTCAAACAGAGAGACTTCGAGCCGAACGCCTTCCCCCAAACCCGAAGGCATTGTTGTTGTACAGCTACAGCCCCTCGTGAGTAGATAGAATATGAAATTGCCGATTTGTCATAACAAGGTTCCCCTCTACCGCATATTCTATCTACTTGAGGGGGACCATACCTCGTAATCACTCCCCGTACCACCAGAATCGAAGCTTCCAAACCCTGAACGTAAGACCTCAACCCTGGGCCCTGAGCCTCAAAGCACACCCGCACTTGTACGAGTTTTGAACCCAAAGCCTTGAGCCCCATGAACCCCAACTGTAAGCCCTTAAGCGCCCTAACATGCCGTACCCAGACACCAGAAGAAGTATAGACCAAAAGGTTAACCTGGGGACTGTCTAGAGACCCGACAGCTGAACCGAAGCCCTGAACCCGCAGAGGTTTGCAAGCGTGATTCGCACGCTTGGCTGGTCTTTCCTCTTCTGCTTCTTGCTCGGAAGCCTTGAGGGGTGCAGGGAGTCACTAGGGTTTAGGCTTTATGGCTTTATGATCGGTCGTAGGTACTTCATGGAACTTAGGCTCCAGTTCATATGGCATTCGCCCAAATCCGCGCGTAAGCCTTGCCTGAAGGTTGTAGCTGTTGACCACCTTGTTGCAGGGTCTCTCGAGTTGCTTAGGGGCTTGCGGTTGTGGGGCCCGGGAATTAGGATGGGGTCCAGGGTCCGCTGGTTCAGGGTTTCGGGTCCCAGCTTTGTCTCGTAGGTTAAAGTTTTCAGTTTTACCCCCTGGAAAGTTTGTCTATGGAGCATTTAAGCAAGTCTCCGCAAGTGTGGACCAGCTCCAGTAGGCCCCAAGTGCTGAACCCCTCATTGTTCTCGCAAGACAGGCTTCATTGCCACAACGTTATGGTCGATGGTAGCGGTGGAGCTCGTAAATCCCATTGTCCAACAGCTGGCTGATGAAGGCGAGTTTAGCGATTGCGCCTTGGCCCTGCCAAAAGTTTTACTGTGAATTTGCAGGGAGCTTGCAAGGTGAAACGAGGCTTGCCGTATAATTAGGTGCATAGGCGTTGCGAGCTATACAGGGGCATCAATAGAGATCTTTGCATCTGATTTCGCTGCCCACTCACGCCGGACCCAGGTAAAGAATGCAGAGAGGCTTTCTCATCAATACTGCAGTCTAACTTGACCTTTCTGCAGACCATGCTGGCTGGAGACAGCTGGGGGAGTATTGCCATGCCCGTGCATCCCGACTGCTATGGGGACGGAGGTTGAGAGTTGGGTCAGGCTTTTAGGATTTACCAAAGAGGTCAGGCAATTCATTGTATCACTATTTTATTACCATATTGCTTCTGCAAATCATTTTTCAGGGGCCCAGACATTTGAAGTCCTCACACAATAATCTCACATCCCAGGTAATCATAGAAGTTAGTCATTGATAGTTAGTAGCAGTAGTAGCACTGCTAGCACAAGTACGTTGACGACGACGACGACGACGACGACTACTACTACCACTACTACTACTACTGCTGCTGCTGCTGCTACTACTGCTACTACTACCACCACTACTACTACTACTACTACTACAACTACTACTACAACTACAACTACAACTACAACTACAACTACAACAACAACAACAACAACAACAACACTAATACTATACTACTACCATACTGCAGCTAATACGACCACAACGACGACTACTACTATTCTACTATTTCACTATTCTACTACTACTACTACTACTAATAAGCTGCTGGGCTACCTCTTTTCCCTTGCAGGCCTTATGCGGGCATTATCAGGTGTTCCTCAAAAGGATTGGGCGGGTGAAATGCATTGAAATTTCATGTGTAGCGTGTTCTTGCTGAGTTGTTATAGCTCCTAGTACAGAGTAAGATTATTGCCATGTTTTGGGTAAAATAATTTGAAGAATATCGACGTTAAATGTAACATGATTGAGAACAAGAATACAAGGTTGGGCTTCAGGATTGCAGGTAACCCTAGAACCACCAAAAAAAATAAAGCAAAACATGAAAGCAGAACAGATGCCTCATAGAGATGCCCACAGTTCTAAGAGATGTTGCCTACATGGAGAGTTTCCACGTTAGTGACGGGGCAGCTAATCCCCTAAATCCCCAAACCTAATCTCTAAACCCCTAAACCCCAAAGGGTAATCTCCGTGTCTCAGGATTCGCAGGCAGCCTTATACAGCTATCATCTTTGTGGGCGCCCTTGTCTCCGTCGTGTATGGCATTTTGAATCTGGTGGTGGCAGTGACCTGTCCGCAGGCATTGTACTGCTGGTTATACCAAAAATGTGGGAGTTCTGGGGATGGGCTCTACCCAAGACCCCCTAAAGGATCCAAAAAATGGAACCCCCTAATAATCCCCCATTTTCCCCAAGGTAGTAATGGGTTCATATTGGGAGGGTTCCATTTTTGGATCCCTTAGGGGTTCTGGGTAAAATGCTGATTAACTGTTTAGTGGTTAGGGTTAGCCCTCCCACGAGCTGTGGACAGGCAGCTATGCTTGCTAAGGGGTTGACGCCTTGACGCCCAAAAAATGCTACTGTAGAAGCCGAAATGAGTACCAGTATTATCCCCTCATACTCCCTATGTAATCACTAATCACAATACAATATACCCTTAAACCTTTTCTCATCAAATAGGGCCCTGTAGAAGGCTCTCAGGCTGCAGCAGGCTTCACCATCCCGTCCCCAGGAAAATATAGTAGCCATGCCCAGCTACCCCCACAGGAGCTGTAGTCCAAGCTCCTTAAAGGGGCTGATTTAAGGAGACATGCGTAGTGGTTTAGATGGATGATGTATGTCTACAAAAGCAGCCGCTTCCACTTGCATCCGTCAAAAGTGCAGATGCAAGCGCATGCTGTTCCCACTTTCTTTCAACAAGACTTGCCAAGATGATCGCGTCTGCAAGCGTGTCCATTGCCCTGCGGAAATTCCTGAATTTGTACTTCCATGGCTTGCTTCCTTATAAGGCCTCCGCTGGGTCATGGTAGGTACTACCATGCCTGCTGCTAGCAAGCCGATTGATTGTAGAGGCTTCAGGATAAGGTTACGCGTAGGTTTCACAGCCCGGGTCTGCGAATACGGAGGTACGCAGGGCTTCTGAGGGGTGAAGCTCCTGAAGGCAGCTGAGTTGAGCAAAAAATGCCCTATCAAGAACAGTCAACGGACGGGTTCACGACATCAGAACAATGCCGTGATTTCAACCCAGAATAGACTTGCCCCGTGGTCTGTGCGTGGGATTCTGATCTTTCTCGGGCTATGCAAGGTAATCGTGGATGCCGCCATGGAGCAGAGGGAAAAGGACTGTATATGACTGTATGCTTCTTGAGGATGAACATGTCATCCTTGTCCATTTCACGACTGTAAAAGCCCCAGGGCTTCCAAACCTCGGGCGTGTTTCGGGTTTATGGTTCCAAACACTGGGATTTCTTCCGTCATTTACAGAGTTGCACTTGTTGATGTCATCGAGATTTGTTGCCTGGAAGGACATAACGACTCTGGCCGCAGACTTGGATTATGAGTTGGAGGAAGATTTAAAGCTTCTTGGCCATTTTTTCACGGGGCGTCCGCGTTCCGACAACCAGGCCCCAAGCTATCACTGCCAACATACAATTGGGATATTGAGGGAACATTTTAAGGCCATACCGGCCAGGCCTTAGGTGGAGCTCCCGCCTTGTAAAAGTGGTAACAAAAAGGTATGTAGGAGGACTCTCATATGGTCACCAGCATTTCACATAGTTACTTCCGATTACTGGGTGAGAGGACCACTACCCTAAACCCTAAACCCTCAACCCTAAAACCTTGCTCCTACTCAAGTAAGGAGTTGGGTTCCCGGCAAAGATGCAACAGCAACGAACGTTGAAATCATTGCGAATCCCAACTTCTGGAAAAGCCATGTAAACAGTAGAAGTATAGCCAAGCTGTCCAAGCTCCCGTCGAGATGGTGGCACACGGTTCATGTTGCCAACTCTTTACGGTGGGTTGGGCATGTGGGGCCCAAAGATTTCAGAGCCCTTCATGGAGGAACAAGCCTGCATGTCGATGTGGGTTTTCAGGAATGGCTTGTTAAGGGGCATCTCCCACCTGAGGATGTTGTGGAATTCCTGAGAAGGCATCCGATGAATTTAGAACGATGTTGGAAGAGTTTTGAGCGTTGCTTTCATTGTTGGGGGAGTAAAGGCATGCACTTTCAATCCCAAGCCTTCAAGCCGTCAAACCCTCAAAACTACAACCGGTTTAGGGTTTAGGGTTTAGGGAACCCTAAACCCCCAAAACTCCAACAGCCCTAAGATCCCCAAACCCCAACACCCGAAACCGCCGCGATTTCTCTTGGAAAGTTTCTGGCCGCGTCTCAGGAGATTGGCGGCCATGTTCAAGAAGCTCAGAAGCAGTGAAAGAGTGTGGGTTTTGATGGGTTATATGGGGACTATACGGAGAATTAGGATACAACCCTAAACCCTAGACCCTAAGCCCTATTGAATTTACATTGGGCTCCTCTGGGGGATGGGTACTCAAATGGAAGGTGGGGTGTGGTAGGGAAAGCCCAAGTCATTCACTGGTAAATTAGTCACCATTAGTCACCTTCATGGCGCCCAACAGCAATTGTAGTGGAGTTCGGAGTTCTGGGATGTGGAAGGTAGGTAGGGCTTCATGAATGAATTTCAGGCAGTCTACTTCAACTTTCGCCGGTAATTGGAGGGTCTTACCCCAAGACCTGACACACACGCAAATAAGAAGAGTGTCCGACATTCTGCCCCAGCTCCATGCCCTTCGAGGCGAGCGCTCCGCCCTCAACCCTGACCTGCAGAGAAAGAAGGGGGTTTGCCAAAATTGGGGGTACCTTTGCAGAGGATATACTGTAGCGTTTATATAGGGATATCTAGCTATCTATCAGGTTTAGGGTCTCCCAAAATTAGGGTACCTCATTTTGGGTTCCCCTAATAAGGATTATTAAGATTTGGGCAGGCTAGCCTGTGAAGCAAGCCCTTGACATGGAAAGGGACATCGACAATGAAATGGTAACTGAGGTGTATAGTTGTGTTGCAATGTGCAGGTTTTTCTTGTTGTTGGTTGCTAGTAGGGAATGGAGGAGTGGACGGGAAAATGAAAAGTACCACAGTATATTCGTAGGGCATATATGGTAGTTTCCCAAAAAGGGGACCCCAATATATACTCCAACATAGTTTAACATCTTTTATGGGGACCCCCAACTAGGTACCCCTAATCTTGGGAAACCCCCCACATAGGCATCCATGCCTCCCGTCTCTGCTATTATGGCAAGCGGGCAAGTGAGCCCTAAACTGGGTTGCGGTTCAGGGCCCTACATCAAGTTACCGTACTATGGGTACATAGTACGTAGTAGGGTTTCCTTATTTTAGGAATCGAGCTCAAGTTCCTTAATAGCGACGCAGGAACCCTAAACTGCGTGCACAACATCTCCAAGCCGGAATACTGCGCCATTGCTGACTACATGATTCATCAGTATTCCCTGGGTACACGGTATGATTCGTCATGATTCCCCTGGTGCCCCGCACCCTGAATTCCGAACGACCGAACCCCATGAGCACTCAACCCTGAGAGCTGACATCCCCAAGCCCTCCCTGAGCTTGACCACCCAATTTCGGGTTTAGGGTTCAGGCTTTAGAGCTTAAGGGCTTAGGGTTTGGGGCTTATGCTTTAGGTTTTAAGGGTTCCTAAGCCATCAGCTGCTAAGCCACGGAGGACGGTGGATGCGAACGGAGATGGCGAGCTCTCACTTCAGGAGCTCCTTCGGGGCGCTGAGCAGGCCGCTTTAGAGCTTATCCGGTTTCAGGTGAAGGGCCTCGAGGGTTTACTTAATGGTTCTTAGTAGGGAATAAGGGACTACACTATATATGGATTTATTCCCTCTTAAGAATCCGTAAGTAGAGGGTTTAGGATAGCTTAGGTGGAATGTCCTGGTTTAACGTCGGAGTGTTTTTGATTATTCAGGCTTGAGGAGGTTTTGGGTTTACTTTTCAGGGCACCCACCTACCGCTTGAGTCGCCCGGGAAGTTCTATGGATTCCTGCAGGGAGCGCTATGTTTTAAGGAAGTGAACTGCGGTTTTTGAGTAGGAGATGTAGGGACCGTGCGGATAGTTTGGCCCCGACATGTTGAGATATGGGGTTGACGTTTGGAGGTATGAAGTGCTACAGGGTTGATATTAGTCAGCCTCCAGTCCAAAGACTGCCTGCGAAATTGGTGGAGTGATTGCGAGATTGCAAAAAGTTGCACTTGGGCTGTGGCTGCTTACAAAAAGGTGGCATCTTTCGACATGTTCAAGTAACATGCGTGTGCGACCTTACCTTTTTGGTATGTAGGCTTGAGCTGCTCGTTGAGAGATTGCGACCTACAGCAACCACGGATGTTATGGATTTATGGGGTCCCTTGCCCCACTAACAGGACAATGACTACGATGACCACCCAATACACGACTCGAAGATCCCACAGCATTTACATGGGTCCCTCACTTGAATCTAGTCATCTCCACAGGTGCCAGAGTTTCAGAACCGCCTCCGTGTCATGGATATTGATGCCGTTGATCTGGAACAGCTTTTCCGCATGTTGGATGAAGCTTGGACTTCTTGGAACTGGAACAAAGGATTTTCATAGGGCTTTTTTGGGAGTCCATGTTTGTACAAGGGGGCTTTTCCGTTCGAGGGGGTGTGGCAGCAAAGCCTTCCATGACTCTCTAAGATGGTAGTGATTTCGTGCTACCATAGAAGACGACACAACCTATAGTCCCCCTTAAGTAGATAGAATATGGGATATATGGGGGTCCTATTACAGTATACCCAAAGCCATATTCTATCTACTTAAGGGGGACTATACTTTCAAATGGGCACCTTGGAAAGGAACATGTCATTCATAGCTAGCTGTCGCTGCAGCTCCTACAGTCCAAGCACTTTGTAACCAGCCTAAGGTTATATGGGCTATAGTCTAAACTCCTAGTATCCCCCTTAATAAGCCCTATAGTAGTCCCCTATATAATCCCCTATATAACCCCCTTTAAGCAGTTTAGACTATGGCTCATATCATATGCCAAGCTGTGAACCTTCTTTCCAGCTTGGATATTGTGCAGTTCTCCCTTCCAGTACTGGAGTTAGAAGTTGACCTTGCAGCAGTAGAAGTAGCCACAACAGGAGGAGGAAAGTAAGCAAAAACAGCTGTAGCAGTATTAGCAGTACTAGTACTAGTGGTGGTGGTCGTCGTCGTCGTCGTCGTAGTAGTAGTAGTAGTAGCAGCAGTAGCATGAGTACTGCCAGGAGTGTTAAAATCGGCCGAAGCAGCGGCGGTAGGGGTCATGGTGGTGAGGTTTTTCTTCTTGCTAGCTAAACCCTAAACCCTAGACCGAGTGAGCCGAGAACCCTAAACCCTCAAACCCTGAGTCTGGCTCAGGCACCTACCAGGGGTTGATCGTTAGCTACCGAGACCTGAGGGGTTGTTTGCCATGGAGACAGGTGATGCACTGCTAAGGGCGACGGAGCCCGGAACTTTACTGGATTTGGTGGCTTCCATTGAGGGGTCAAAGGGAGACTTGGCCGTCTGCCGGGGCAGGTGGCATGGGGAAGTTTTCCTGGTCAAGGGATGGAAGCGACCATTCGATGGGCTTTGGACTTTCCATGGCTATTTGAGAGTCGAGGATGTTGGGGGGATTCCCTGCTTGGAGCCGGGAGAAGGAGCACAAGCTAAGCAACATGTCCATGCTTGTTCCGCCAGTTATAGGACTTTGGTTGAACTTTGTGCAGGGATGGGGGGGTATTTCTTTAGGTGCCCAGGCTGCATGCGTACATACATGCTTGTTCGTTGACAAAAGCCCACTCTCAGTTGAGGTTTTGCAAATGAATAAAGGTGCCCAGGTGCTTCAGGCGGACATCATGCAGCGGAGCACGCAGCAACAGGTGCACATGCTCAGCCCAGCATTCCCGGTGCTTTTGTCGGCTGGCTTTCCATGCCAGCCGTATTCAAGGCAAGGTTCAGGACTGGCCCTGCAAGATCCGCGATCTGATGTCCTGAAGGGAGTTCTCAGGACAGCCTGGCTGATGCAATGCGCTGGCCTTATCCTTGAATGCGTAAGTGAGGTCGCACAGCACCCGACTATCTTGCGAAGCATAGAAGAGCTGGCGAGCAAGCTAGGTATGAGGGCTCAGAGTACGGTTTTAGACCTTAAGGACCAATGGATAGCACGCAGGAAGCGATGGTGGTCAGTCATTCTGCCTCAGGGGCAGAGCAAGTTGCAACTGCTGCCATGGCCTGTCTCTGATGGACCAAAAGCCATCGGGGAGTTAATCCAAGCTTGGCCAATTTGGGAAGAAGAAGAGGAGCGTGAGCTTCTGTTGACTCAACAGGAAAAGGCCAAATTCGAGGACCCTCGCTATGGCACTGACAACCGACGCCTGGACATGGCGCAACCAGCACCGACAGCCCTACACTCGTATGGAAACGCGCTTGCCGCATGCCCGTGCGGGTGTCGAAACCAGGGCTTTTCCGAAGCGAGATTGCTGCGAGACGGCCTTCGTGGCTTCGCTGTTGTTTCTGCCAGGCTGGGATGCCTGCGCCACATCCATCCTCATGAACTGGGCTTCTTGAATGGGGTGCACGCATCCTTTGTGTTCCCTAAATCGCCCCGTGCTGCCCTGAGTCTGATTGGGCAAATTGCATCTCCTCTGCAGTCGCTTTGGATCTTTTTGCACGTTGCGAATTGGGCCGCAAGGGAAAAAGGACTCCCTCCACCCCCTGGGGCAGCACAGGTGCTGGAGGTCTTCAAGAGCCGCCTCTTGCACCAGCAGTCTGTCACCTGGATCGTGCCAGCTATGCTGAGTCCACGCCAGCTCAAGGTTTCGGACGCGAAAGGTGCTTTCGAGGTAAAGGTTTCGAGACCTACAAGAGCCTGTGACATTGTTGAGGCCCATGCAAAGCTCCAACACTTTGAGGCTTCATTTCAGGTGTATGTCAATGGACAGCCTCTTGACCCGGAAGATTACATCCCGGCCAGCGTTCAAGCTGTCGAAATCAAGTGGACTCCGGTTGCTCGAGAGCTCGCCTTGCCCATTGCATCGCCACCTCTGTGCATCTCCTCTCAGGCAACCTATGCAGGGACAGAGCCGACCTCGAGCAGGAAGAGGACCTTTCAAGCAGCTGAGGGTCTCCAGGTTGACCGTGTTGGCCACCCTAACCCGTGCCTCTTCACTCCTCAGGCCTATCCTGGGCAGACCCTCAAGTGCGCCTCCCCTCCGCTTTCTTGGTTTGGAGAGGGAGAGCCCTGCAAGACACACCTTCCTGAAGGATTCGCAGATCCCCAAGCTGACAAGCAGGTTTCCTCACCCCGTGTCGGAGACCCCAACCCGTGTCTGGCAAACCCAAACCCGTGTTCTGGGCAGTTTCTGACAGGAACAGGTCTTTGACAGCAAGGCAGCAGAATCAATCCAATGCTCCTGGACCGGACAAACTTGGGCAGGCTGCTCCCCCAAACCCGTGTGCTTCCGCCCTGAACCCGTGTATTGCAGTCTGCCACAGCCAGCCTGACTTCAAGGTTCCTGATCAGCAACAGCCTGAGACTCAGGAGATTGCATCCTCAGGGAAGACTCAGGTGTCCTCCGATTCAGCTAAAGCTCAGGCCACCACGCTGACCAAGCAAATCGAGGTACACATCTTGACGGTCAAAGACCTTGCTTCAATAGCGCTCCCAAGCCTCCGGGAAGCCACACACACACAGGTCAGGCATCTCATGTCACAGGCGCTGATCTGCAATGAACAGGTCCTTGAGCACGGGTGTCTTTTAGATGTCCGGGAGGTCCATGTTGTGCAGCCGCAAGCCGGGTTGTTGGGAGACTCTGCCATACATGCCGCCATTCAACGCTTGGTTCATAGTGCTCCTCCTGGCTGGTTCACTCTGGCGCCTGGGGCCATCTCAGGACTGATTCGAGCTTCAGTCCGGGAAGGTATTTCTATGCCAGGCTGGGATGCACTCCAAGGAATACGTTCCTTTGTAGGTGGCATAGAGGCGGGTGGTCATTGGGCATGCCTGTGCCTTACCTCAAATGACTGCGGCGCCGTTGAAGCAATTTACCTCGATGGACTGGGACAAGATCTGCTCGACCATGCTCAAGAGGCTGCGCGGGTGATATGTCTCCATTGGGGAAAGAAGCTCACAGCCCTGAAGCATAGGCAGTGGTTCTGCCAGGACGATGGCGTCAGCTGCGGGACAGTCGCAGTTGCTCATGCGGCTCTTGTTGTTGGCGGCCAACAAGCCGCCTCAATTCAAGCCCTCCTTCGCTTGCAAGCCAACCTTGAATCCGGCACCCCTGTCCACTGCCTGCACTCAGGTCGTGGCGGACCGTCAGTCGCTGAAGCTGCAAAGCTATCGGCCTTGCTCGTTTCCAAAGGCGTTCCACCAGAGAAAGCAGAAGAAAGGGTGACTGACCTTACCAAGAAGGTCGGGGTTTCCGCTCTGGTGCAGGCATTGCAGTCGGCAAAACCTTGGCCAAGCTTAAAGGCAGCCGCTTCAAGACCTGGAAGTAGCTTCAGACTAATCCTTCCGGAGGAACTTGAGCAGAAAATCCGTGAGAAAGCCGCTGACGTGCATGGTGCCGCGGTGCCACAAGGCAAGCAGAAGAAGCAGAAGTCTGATGCAGCCAAAAGAGGTACTAATCAGCTTGAGGTTGATCCTAGGTCATTAGCACTTGCTGAGGGTTCCTTCGTCACAGCAGACGGCAGCTCTGTGCACCAAATCCGCTTTGAGGAGGTTGCGAGTGATGCCCATGGACTTGCCTTTTGCAGTGCCTCTCAAGCTGTCCCGTTTCTTCAGGGAGACTCCTTGAGTGCTGACCCTCTCTGCTTGGTGACAACCTCTGCTCTTCCGCCAGACACTAAGGCCAACCGCACCTTTAGCACCGAGGGGTTTCCGGTAGTCTACCAGCCTAATGGTGAGGCAATGCTTCTTACAGGTAGCATCATCAACTTAGGTGACGAGCTGGTTGCCCTTGCCCAAGGCACAATTGCTGAGCCTTCTGCTTTTGCCACGGGAGTCTGCAGAGTCACCATCTTCAGGGATGAGGTCCCCCTTGAGTGGGATAAAATTACTCAGGGACCGATTAAGTGGCTTATTCAAGCAGTGCCGGCCATGAAGGTTTGCTCAGGCGTTGAATGCGGGATCGACTGCCCTGCTTTCCACCCAGCCATAGAGGAAAAAGTGGACCAAATGATATTGGATCTTTGGTCAAGGCAGTTTCAGACATTGGACGGCAAACGGGCCGAACCAGCAAAGGCTGATGTCTTTGGAGTCCTTCTCCGTGTGCCGAAGTCGGCAGTTGACCAGCTCCAGATGGTCCAGCATGCAGGGGTATATGTGGAACCTAGAGCGGATGAGGGCGCTGGCCCGAACGATGCCGGGGGCATCAAAGGACGCGGCGCGGCATATCGTACGAACCGCACCCAAAGCAATCTCTGTAGCTCGCTTGGGATCCAAGTTCGGTATCCGCGCTAAGGATAGTGATGAAGAAGCTCTCTTCAGCCTCCTTCGCCCGAACGTCCCCTTCGTTAAAGCGGCCGCCTCGCGCCGATTTCGCGTTCATCCTCTTCCGCACGGAACCCAGCGGGCTGACCTTATCAAGCTCCTTCGCGAATGGCATTGGTGCGCGCGCCCATTGCAACCATGTAGAGGAGATTCCCAGGGAGCCGCCTGGCTCGTCGGGTCCGATGTGTTACCTAGCTTGCCAGCACTGCCTACGGGAAGCGGATTCGCAATTGCCACGCCCTTGAATCAAGGAAACAACAAGCCAGATGCCGGATCCCAGCTCTATGCTTCGCAGCGTACTCGTCACTGCATTCAACAGGCAACTGCCGCTTCCAACAGACCTGACCCCCGCGGTGAAGACCCATGGCTCAATAGCTTGGATCCATGGGCTGTGCGCAATGCTAACAAGCATGCCTCCTTGCAGACTAAGCCATCCTCAGGACAAAGCCGCATAGCTGCCATTGAGGACTCGTTGAAGAAGCAAGTCAGCAGCTCCGCTCAGGAGCATGTGGCCGCAGAGGTGCAAGCTCAGGTGGCCCAGCACGGCAAGGCCGCTGATGAGAGGTTTGCAAGACTTGAATCCGGCCTACGCGAGGTACAGCAGCAGAATGCCAAACTGCACGAGTGGCTCGGCACTGTCAATCAACAGGTGGCTCAGACCACCAACGAATTGCACGAGGTTCAAATTGGACTGTCCAGTCAGGAAGCAGCCATCAATGGAGTCCGGCATGAAGTCCAACAGCAATCTGCCAATACCCAGGCCACGATCCAGTCCGCTGTCAGCCAGTCTTTCCAGAGCATGCAAGCAACCTTCTCCCAACAAATTGCGGCCCAGTTCCAAGGTCAAATGGAACAGTTCCAGACCTTGCTTGCAAAAAGGAAATTTTCAGATTGACTATGGCGGGCAGGATGCCACTCGGGGACTAGCGGCATGCCTGTTTCACGACTTGGTCCCATTAAACGGCTGTTATCTGTTTTGGTCTTCGTTGGACTTCTCCAGGGTTCGAGGGCTGTGTCCGATGCTCCTGCACATGTTGAATGGGACGGGGTTATTGCCCATAATCAGCATGATCCGGTGCCTTGCTCAGGTTTTCGTTTCGGGGAGGCTGAGAATCCTGGGCCTGATGCCTCTTTTTGCCTGTCTTCTTCCAACCCCTCCGGTCTCAGAGCTAAAGAGGGCATTGTCTGCGAGTTCCTGCCTGGGATCCACTGTATAGCTGAAACTCAGCTGTCAAGCGTTACCTTGCCCACATCAGTGGGTACTTTGCGTAGCCTGGCAAGAAAGCAGAACCGAACACTCAGAGTTCTGCCGGGTGCCCCGGCAGCCATAAGGTCCCACTCTGGACCGGTGTTCTTGCAACCAGTGACTTTCCCAGCAGGGGTTTGACTGTCGAATGGCCTCCTGGAGTGTGGGAGTCTGGCAGAGTTCTACTTGCCTATCATGATGTCGGCGGGTTTCCTGTCTCAGGTGCCGTCATCTACGGCTATGCTACCAGTGCTACCAATCCTCAGGCCAGGGCCGCGACAGACGATCTTCTTTCTACCATTACCAAACAGTTGGTTCTGGGACGCTCCGGGCCTCGCTATGTGGCCGGGGACTTCAACCATAGTCCTGAGGAACTTACTGAAGTTCAGTATTGGCAGTCTCTTGGATGGGTTGAGGTTCAGACCCTCGCAAGCATGCGGTGGCAACATCAGATCACCCCTACATGTAAGCATAAGACCGTTCGAGACATGATTTTCGTCTCTCCTGAGCTTGCATGCCTGTGCAACTCCGTGTCGGTTTGTCAACACTTTGCTGATCATGCCACAGTGTTTGCTCATTTTGATTGCCCCGGTCAATCTTTTCTGCAAAGCACTTGGCCTCTTCCTTCCACCATCCCATGGGAGGCTGTTGACATCGACGCATGGCATCAAAGCCAGATTCAGGTGCCTGCTCCTGATCAGGATTCCACTCAGTGGCTGCGTCAGTTTGCCTTGACCTTTGAGGCCAGTCTGGACGGCTTTGTGGGTGAGCTACCAGACTCCCGTTTACCCAACGCCTGCAAGGGTCGTGCAAGGCACATTGAGCCGCAATGTCGAAGAATCGCCTCATCATTGGCGCGGCCTAGCCGACAGGGCGAGGCCCAGCTTAGTTGTGACCTGGTAGGTCATGAAGTTGTCACTTGGTTCAAACAGCTGCGAAGGCTCCAGAGCATGAAACATTCCCTGCTTGCGGGTAAGCAGGATGCGAACGCACAGACCTACAGGGCTGAGCTTTGGCATAAGATTAAAGCCAGCCGGGGGTTTCGTGGAGGATTTCGAGTCTGGTGGGGGACGCGCCGGATCAAGTTTCAGGGAAGTCCTTCACAGCTGCCTGAGGCCATTCCATCTCCGGGCACGTGTGTCCTCATTTATGATGACTTCCAGGCTAACTTCAAGGCCTTTGAATCCTGGCGTAACAGGAATCGTGACAAAATCCTGCAAAACAGGCATGAGCAAGGCAAGGATCAACTTTTCACTGAGTTGAAGAAGACGGCTCCGGAGGCCGTGGATACGATCCAATGCCGGAGAAGTTACACAATTTTGGATGTTGATGTGGATGATCGGCATGTGGCACTTGAATCACCGATCGACTCTAGGGGGGACAGCTGCTGGACCCTTGAGGGGAGGCCGTGTAAGGTTCACTCATTTGATGGCCCAGTCTGCATTGTTGAAACAGCGTCCCCCATTGAACCTGGTCAAGAGCTCTCGAACTTCAGATTCTGAGCCGTGCCGACCACATCCATGATGAATTCGTTTGTAAATGGTCCACCAGATGGCAAAAGCATGCTACTGTCCCGCCATCTGCTTGGACGCGGATCCTGGCCTTTAGTGAGGCTTTTCTGCCTCCAGGTTCTTTTGATTTTGTTCCCTTGACTCCCGAAGTCTGGCACAAGGCCCTTCGCAAGTACAAGCCACGAGCTGCAAGAGGTGCCGATGGTTTCGCCAAGCAAGACCTAGCCGCCATGCCTTTGCACATGACCAGATCTCTCCTTGACCTTTTGCGCAGGATTGAATCGGGTGAGGACCGATGGCCCGCACAGGCCCTGGTCGGACTGGTTATGAATCTCGACAAGGAGAATGGAAAGGATGGAGCTGACTCCTTCAGACCCATATGCATTTTGAGCTTGATTTACCGTACGTGGGCTGGCCTCAGAGCGAAGCAGCTCTTAAAGCGATTTGCCTATGAAGCTGAGGGTGGGCTACATGGATTCCTTCCCAAGCGCGAGTCCAAGGAAATGTGGTTTGCGGTTCAGACTGCCATTGAATGCTCCGCGCTTCAGAATCGTGATCTCATTGGGTACAGCACCGACCTGGTTGCTGCCTTTAACACGCTTCCAAGACTTCCAGTGTTTCATGCTGCCCGACATTTGGGAGTTCCTCAGCCTTTGCTTCATGCTTGGAGTGGCTTTCTTTCTGGCCTGAGGCGTTACTTTCAGGTTAGGGGCGAACTCAGTGCGCCTGTTTTGTCCCATACGGGATTCCCGGAGGGATGTCCCCTTTCCACCTGTGCAATGGTGGTCGTTGACCTGAGTTGGCACTGCTATCAGCGCCATTTCTCCCCTTGCACCATCCCTCTGTCTTTCGTGGATAACTTGACTTGTCTTGCCAGGTCCACTGCGGATCTTGTTCAGTCCTTCAGTTGTACTGACAGTTTCGCTGGCATGTGGGATCTGGAGGTCGATGAGAGTAAAACCTTCGCATGGGCTTTGCGCTCAGCCAGTAAGGGCGTCCTGCGTACACTTGGTTTTAGTGTTGTTGACGATGCCAGGGATCTGGGAGGATTGATGACTTTTGGCCGTAGGACAAGAATCTCCATTCACAAAGGAATGTGTCAGGCCCTTGAGCCTCTGTGGCGGCGCTTCAAGCGCTCTAAAGCTTCCTCGCGTGCCAAACTGACAGCGCTTCCGGCCAAAGTTTGGAGTAGCATCTTGCATGGAACGGCAGGTTGCTGGCTTAGCAAAGCTAGACTGTCCGGTCTACGGGCCGCCGCCGCCAGAGCCCTTGGTCTTCAAAGCGCCGGGACAAGTTCTGCCCTCAGACTGGTTCTTTCGGGGTGTATGACGTCAGGCCCTGGATTCTACTCTTTTTGGAATCTTCTCCTGGACATTCGCCGGGTAGGGCTTAAGAACCCAAGATTTCAGGAGGCTTGAGGCCTTTGTGCACTTCTTTCAGGCACAATACTACCCCGGGCCCTTCAGCAGCCTGCTGAAAGTCTGCTCGGATATAGGCTGGGAGGTCAGGCCACCTTTGATCATCACCCCCCAGGGTTTTAGGATTGACCTGTTCAGGGCCCCCCTTAAATTGGTTCGTAGGCTGGCGGAACAAGCATGGGCCAACCTGGTTGTGCGGCAGCACACTCATCGCCAAACCATGACGGAGCTTTCCAGCATTGATCTGAGTTTAGCACGCTTGGACAGTCAGAAGCTTTCCCGCCTGGAGCAGGCCAGGGTTTGGGCTCTCCAATCAGGTGCTAACATCTCCAATGAGCAGCACAGCCGATATGACAACACCAAGGAGCCAATTTGTGCCCACTGCGGAACTCTGGACACTGTCGAACACAAAGTTCGTTTTTGCCGGCTCTTTGCAGCTTGTCGTGCCGGCGCAGAACAAACACTGGATCGTTGGGATGAATTGCCGAGGTGCTTGACTCATCATTTGCTGGCTCCTGCAAATCCACATCTTGATGGTCTTCAATGCCACCTGCAATCCATCCCGGATCCCAGGCCACAGGTGCAACTGGACGGCAGATTCGAGACTTGGCATGACATCTTCACGGATGGTACACGCCTGTTTGACGGCGAGTTGGCACTTGCTGCTTGGGCCGCGGTGAACATGACAACGGGCAATGTCTGTGGAACCGGGCCTCTCTCCGGACTGGCTCAAACGGTGCCGCGTGCGGAACTTAGAGCAGCTCTTTTTGCACTTCAGTGGGCGATTCCGAACAGGGTGCGCCTTGCGCTGTGGAGTGACAGTTCCTATGTGGTCGAGGGTGTCAACATAATTCTCTCAGGCGGCGAGGTCCCTGACGACTGGGACAACCTTGACTTATGGGATTCTGTGCAGGAGGCCGCCCTTCAGTTCGGGCCGGAACGGTTGAAATGTCAGCATGTTCCTTCTCACCTGGACGAGTGTCTTTGTGCAGACGACTTTGAGGTATGGGTTGCTAAGGGCAACAACTGGGCAGATCGGCAAGCCGACATTACCAACCGCAGCAGGCCGCAGCAGCTTGTTTCGCTTCACCAAGCCGCATTGAACTACTTTCAGATTCGAGCTCAGGAGATACGAGACATTCGCAAGGTTTACTTGAGAATTGCCGATGTGACTGGCAGTGCTAGGCAGGTCGAGCACATTCCGGACGACAATGACATCCCGATCATTTGGCGTGAACGCGACAGCACCATATCTGACAAGCTGTGTCCAGCGTGGCGCGGCATGTTGGTGACCGGAAGCAGTTCCTTTCCTTCGGCATGTTTGGAGACTGTTGCGGAAGCCATCTTCGAGCTGGACGAGGGTAGCCCGTTGTGCACTGCGGTTTCGTGGATTGAACTTGCTCTCATCTTCAAGAATCAAGGGTTTTCTTTCTGGCAACGTGCCCGCAGTTCATGGGAGCCTGTCAAAGACACTTTTCATGGACCTCGCCCCACTTTGTCAGGTTGTTTGGACTTCATTCGGAAGTCTTGTACAGTGGTAATCAAAAGGCTCGGCAGAGAAGATCTGTTCGCTACTGCGATTGACGTCTCCTCTTTTGGGGTTGTTGGTCCTAGTTGCGGGATTTATTTGGGCGTTGCCGGTGAGATTCTTCTGAATGCTCGTACGGATCTTCGGTTGATGGCGGCTTCTAGGCCTTTCAGACAAGCTGCCGACTACAGTCGAGCTTTTTGATACGGGGTCCAAATGTGACCAGCTGACCGGACGGACCGATGGACGCTGTGTGCTGCACTGCCCGCGCCGTGCATGCACAGCAAGAGAAGTATGTGATAAACCCTCAAACCCTAAACCCCTAAACCCTAGACCCATAAAGCGCTAAACCGCCTAGCACTGGTTTGGCCTTTGGCTTCCTCACTCTCCATTAACGGTCAAAGAGCGAGAGAGCTATTCCTCACAAGATGGGAAAAGATTAAAGGCTATATACAAGTAAGGATGTAGGGTTTAGGATTTAGGTTCCACTATTTGCAGAAACCCACACGCATTCCCACTTGCCATTTCATGTTCCTGTTCTGATCCATTCGATTCTCCGTTATAGGTGAAGCGTAATATTCACCCAAAGCCTATATAATCACATATACCCACGATGTAGTACTTTCCGTTTTCTTGTCATCAACTACCATGACATTCCATTTTGTTATCACAAAGTATTTTTACATCCCCTATTCAATCCGTATAACCCCACATCTATAGTAGTTTCCATTGTTTTCAATTTGATTCTAGACTATTGGTGTACAATGAATTCTTATCAAACCCCCAAACCCTAAACCCCTAAACCCTAAACCCCTAACCCTAAACCCCTAAACCCCTAAACCCCTGAACCCCTAAACCCCTAAACATTTCAACCCTGGGCAGTTCAAGGAAGATCAGGGCGGCTCGATTAGTCCTGATGAGTTTACCTTGACATTGAGCCGTTGGATGCTTGGCATTTTGATCTTCTTGCCCGGGCTTAGGGTTTAGGGTTTAGGGGTTGAGGGTTTTAGGGGTTTAGGGTTTAAGGGTTTAGGGTTTCAGGGTTTAGGGTTTAAGGGTTTAGGGTAGTTTAAGGGTTTTGGTGTAAAGGTTTGAGGGTTTGAGGGTTTAGGGTTTAGGGAGGTCTTCGAAGGTCCTGAGTGGGGAGTCAATGTAGTGGGACGAACATTGAGGGTGCATTTTGAGCCTCCTTCATGGTTATGCGGATCATTTTCTGGGATCGAGTATCTTGATGTGAGATTCCAGAAGCTGGGGCCACATTCTAGACAATTGTATGAATAATTCCTTCTTCCTAATTTCTGGAAACCTCATGAAATTCATGGACGGAGTCCGTCTCCAAGCCTTGCGTGCCAACCATAAGTTCCAATCCCCCGAGCGTGGCCATGTCAACTCCTATGTGAATACTCCTACAAATCGTTCCGTCGTTCCAACCCCCCGAAGACAATCAGCATGTTCAAGCCTAAATGAGGATGCGAGAGTCAAAGACTGCGCATCACTTCGTGAAGTACATGGTGCCTGGCTTCGCAAGTCTTCTTGTCTTGTTTCCTGTGGTTCTTTGGCTTAAGCCTCAAGAGGCCGCATAGGGCTGTGGTAGTGCTTGGTCAGAAGATTTTATAGGAGAAAATTGTAGATATGATGGTAGTTCCTAGCACAGCTGCGTATGATGTCCTGTAGAGTTTCGATTCTAATTGGTTGATGAGGGGATCCTTTGCAGCAGCCTGCTCAGACGGGAAGTTAGTTACCCAGCGTGCTCATGAATATTGAGCGGGAGCTAGTGCACTCACTGTGACATGGATGTGTCTAAAATGGTCAAAATGTTTGTGCATGGAACAGGGTGCGCGCGGGCATCTGTTCCATACCACGGTCCGAAGAGTACGGGTCAGCGAGAGTCTCGTTGCATACCCCCTGGTTTCATACCGTGCGGCGATCCATCGGGCATGGATCAGCACCCTCCTTGCATAGGGTACATATTAAAGGTCGAGGTTTGAGAGGATCTCCCGCATGGATTGTGTCCGAAAGTAGTATGCCCTTGCAACACCCATCCGACAGCCCGTATCACAAAAGGAACCGGAAGGGGGCCAATGCTTTCGAAAATTTTTCAACCCCAAAACTGAAACCCTAAACCCCTAAACTCTTAGTCCCTCAACCCTAACCCTAAACCCTCTTTTCTTCGAGCATTGCCGTCGCAAGATTCAATCGCCCAGGTGCGGAACCTTTCAGTTACGCAAAGCCAGATGCAGACACTTCACGCCTGTTTAGGGTTCGGATTTACAGTTTTAGGGTTTAAGGTTTTTAGG
>CAJNIZ010005592.1:55777-68573 GCA_905231905.1 Symbiodinium pilosum | reverse complement strand
CTTTTCCATTTGATTCTCCGTTTTGGGTAATGGTTCAAGCTTCTACATTAGATGGGTTGGCTTACTAGGCCCTAGTAGGGAATACTGAAATATTATACTTCCCAAATTCCCTACTAAGTACCAGTAAGGAGCGGTTTCGGGCTTGTCAGGGGCACAGTTTTCGGCTGTTGCGGCTGTGGGGTGTCAACGTCCCACATCAATAAAAGATAGCAAGGTTACAGGTTACATATGGATTTGCAGGGACCTACAGGGATGGATGGCAGCATAGAGGGGTATATTAGGATATATAGGCCTTATGGTTTTCAAAATTGTGGTCCCTCTTTGTGCCCCTTCTACAGCTCGCCCCCATGCCCTTTTGCGAGTCCCTGCCCTATAGTAAGGATTATAGCAATTTTTTACCTACTCAGGGTTGGTTGGTTTTAAGGGCGCGTCAAATCGTGCGTAGGTGACCCTCCAAAAATCGTGTAGGAGGCTTTCTCAAAAATGGTGCCTTTTTTAATTGACAATGAGGATCATAGTATGTTGGGGTCTGTGCTAGGTTCCCCTATCTATGGAACTAAGGTAGACTGAATAGATCTCAAAGCTCAGAGAGCAACGCCTTTCGAGCCCCTCCAGGGTGATGTCTACAATGCCCTGAAGTATAGTCCCCTTAAGTAGATATAATATGGCTTTGGGTATATTATAATCAGATCCCCATATACCCCATATTTTATCTACTAAACCGGCGAAGTATCGCTAGAACTAGTTACAGCTTATTGTGGGGTAGTTCCACCCACCCCCACACACATATTTATAGGTGTATACCATTACCCATGAACGTTCAAATAGACCACAAGTCCGGAGCGCTTCCCTATTCTGTTGAAATCGGGTAAGTTATCATCCCTTAAGCCTAAGCCTAAGCCCCAAATCCCAAACCTTAAACCCCTGAGAACCCAAACCCTAAACCCTGATGGTTTCAGGGCTCCCCCTTTTGAAGCCCTCAGCAGCCTAGGTTCCCTACTACCCCGCTTAGGTTCTCTGTTCATGAGCCGTGAATAGATCTTGGTGGTAGCTGGAAATCCGTGACTTAGCCTCTTAAATTCTGAGTTCCATCACCTAATTTACTGCAAGCCTCAACTCCCAATCCCCATTCACATTAGCACCCAGTAATGACAAGGAGGTTTTTGGGACCGCCAATCCCCCAAATTTAGACCCTATGCGTATCGCATAATTCTTGTTGGGTGCGTACTGTAGGGGTTGGGAACCAACATGCACTTGTTGCCCAATACATACTCCTACACGACCCGTGCATAACCCGAACCTCCGTTTTCATTTCCTTTCCATGTTTTTGCTTCGCCGTCATGTGCGGGAATCCTTTACTCTTAACCCCAATGGAACCCTGTAATTACCATAGTAGTTTCCATTTAAATTTTTCCATTATCCCCATGTAACCCCAATATAACCCCAATATACCCCTAATATATTACATAAGCCTGCCGCCTCGCATATCAATTGGCAGGCTCCGGCTCTGGAATCATGTTTAAAGAGAACTCGTGCCTGGCATTTGCTTTAGTTCGCAGTTGGATAGGGTTTTTTTGTAAGTGTGCTAGAGGCCTATAAGAAATGCAAAGCTACAACTTTGAAACAGTGCAAGCAGCATTGTATTTTTGAGCTCATGGGTTGCGTAGGGGGTGCTCCTGGACCTCAAACAATCCTTATAGTGATTGCAGAGGTAGCTCTCCTTGGCAGAGCGGCGGTTGAAGCCAAGTAGTTGACCAGGGTTTCTGGCACAGAGCACAGGTTTTGCTAGTAAGGGGGGCTCTGCATAGTGCTAGGAAAGCGCCATGGTTCGGAATGTCTTGGTCACCCCCCTCCGCAAAACCTTGGACGGTATTTATCGATTGAGTCTCGAGGTCTGGGGTAGCTACGGTCCTCGGATACTTCTCCCTAAAACCCTAAACGCTCAGGCCTCAAAAGGGGTACTTTGGATCGTTTGGGGTGTTGTGTAGGTTTGTGGAGCTTAGTGATGAAAATTAAGCAAGCATTTCAAGCCTTGGTTGTTTCCAGTGTATTGGTGGGGCAGCGAGCATATTTCTCGCTCTGGCCTTGAGGTGGAAATCGACTGAGTCCTTGCTATTGGAACGCTGGAAGGAAGTGTGCAGTTCCCACAAACTAAGCAGGGCACGAAGGGACTTGTTGGAGAGTGGGGATGTTGTTCTGGAGACATAGCCTCCGGCTCTCAGATTTGGAGCCTCTCAACCTAAACCCCCTGACCCTAAATCATCCTCTATCCCACCAGGAAACTCCTGAACCTCCCAGAGCCCTAAACCCTATAAACCCTATAAACCCTATAAACCCTATGAACCCTATGAACCCTATGAACCCTATGAACCCCCTAAACCCTAAACCATATGAACCCTATGAACCCCCCAAAAAAGGTATGGTTCGGAGGCTTCTGCGCAGTCGCAGGGTTCCGGAGCTTCAGGAGCCTCCGGAACCTCCGCAGCCTCTGGCCTCAGCGATCCTAAGGCCGCACCTTTGCACTCTTGGGTGGGTTTTGGGGGTTTTTGGGTTTTAGGGTTTTAGGGTTTTAGGGGCTTTTAGGGTTTGAGGGTTTTAGGGTTTTAGGGTTTAGGGTTTTAGGGTTTTAGGGATAAGGCAATTACAGGAGGGGATTTACCATGTAGGTACCCTACATAAGCCCTGTATACCCAACATGTAACTCCCTACTGTCCTATATACGTCTTATATAATGTGAATATACTTTCATATGCATATATGTACACACCCTTTATGTGAAGTCCCCTCATGACTCCCCTCCTATAGTTGGTCCTAATCATGATCATTAAGCCTCCTCACTGAGGGTTTAGGGTGTAGCGAATAATAGAAACCCCTATGTCGTACCATGATATAATTGAGAAATATTCATGCTTAGGGGTGGGGAGGTTTTATATTACTAGGGGAGGGGATTAGGACTTTTTGAAAGCGCTGCAGGTAGCGGGGTTTTTCAATCATTTAGAGATCTTTCTGAGAAAAAGCATTCGGAGCTTGCACAATTGGATTGTAATATGCTGGGCTGTAAGGGTTTCAGGCTTGTACCCCGAGGGTTGTACCCTGGGTTTGGGGATCCTTTTAAGCTACATTGGCCCATATAAGAGAGCCATAATAGGGCAAACCTTTTAGGAGCACGACCTTAGGGGTACAACCCAGGAACCTTTGACAGAGGGACTGACATTCTAGGAGATGGTCATTTCCCAAAGCAGAGGTCCTCATCATGTATCCTACCTACTAGGAACCTTGTTTCAGGACCCGTGAAAACGGGGCCCGCCATGTTAAGAGTACGGAGACCGCAGATGAAAGGTTTGCTGGTACGCGGTTGCGCTTCTGCCGGTCTTTGGAGATTAGTCCGCTTTGAGGTGTGAGGTGTTGGGACTAGACATGGCTAGGCAGATTTCCGCTGAATTTGATGCGGAGCTTCCGGCGTTCTACCTCCCTCAAAAACTCCAGGATCAGGGCTTTAGGCGGGACACACACGTCCAGGGATGGACCAAGACTCAGCGGCACGATGAATTTTCTAAAGGTACTCATGGGCGAGAAGGGGGTTAGGCAGCTAGGCAATCGGCAATCGAACCACGTACTACTCTATCAACTGCTCAAGGAAGGCGACGTGCTTTGGGCCCTTGGGTTCAAAAAGGGTAGTGCTGTTGCACTCTGCGTTGCAGGATTCAAGTGCTTCTCACCCCCAAAATAACAGAGGACAAAAGGTCATCAAACTCAACAACATCCAAAAGCCATGAGTCGGGCCTGCAACGAGGTGGAGGGAATAGCGGCCGCCAACGTGACCTCAGCGGCAGTGGCTGCTCAGCTGTGCAGTTGTGTGGGGCTGATGCCTGCAACGGCTACTGCTGCTGCTGTTTTTGCTGCTGCCGCCACTGCTGCTGCTGCTGCTGCTGCTGCTGCTGCTGCCACTGCTGCTGCTGACAAAGGTTAAATGTTGAGGCCAGCATTCAATCCTACAGTCCAGGACGGCTGAAGAATCCCTGTCAACTCCTCGCATCAACCTTTCAGTAATCCCTTTTCGACTTCAGCGCAATGACCCCAACTGCTACAACGATTCGAGGATGCTGGTGAGGAGACGGCGCCCAGGCGTGCTATGAAGTTCGCCCCGTCCCTTGGTCATCCTATGGCTTCGGGCGGGCCAACGCTTGGGGTTTCGGGTTTAAGGGTTTGCGCGGAGGAGGGTAGGGATTTTGTTGGAGCGGCCATAGAATGGCTATGGGATGCAAAGGGCTCTAGGCTTCCGGTTTGGAGGGTCGGGGCTGGCCTCAGAAGGGTTCAGGGTTTTCGTCCCCCTTGAGTAGATAGAATATGGCTTTGGGTATATTACAATAAGATCGCCATATACCCCACATTCTATCTACTTAAGGGGGACTATAGGGTAGTTTGCAAAAATCGAAGGAGATCCTGGCCCTTGACTATCGCCCCCTCTTGTTGAGCATGTCCCCTCGCTGCGTTTCAAGCCACTACGTGGAAATGTTAACATCACAAGGCGTGTGATGAGTAATGGTTCATGAGTTATAGGGTCCGTATACGTCATCCTTGAATTTGGTTTGCATCCTTTTGGGAACTAACAGTACTTCCAACTGCGGGACCCTACAACCTTTGGAGATACACTTCAACCACATCATGCGGCATGCTCAACATTTTCTGCAATTCATACTTGGGGCCCGCATGGGGCCTTCAGTTGCCACCTGTGAGTGGGCGGAATGCTGATGTTCATCCTGAATAATACAAGGCCATCCGCCCCTTTTGACGGAAGATCTGGGGGTTTCCCAGAGTTAGGGGTACCATTTGGGGGATCCCCATGATAAGGCTTATAGTATTTGGGGGTCTACATTACAGGGCCTCCTCCTAATGTTGGGAAACTACCGTTTCAGTGTCCCAATGCTGAAGCCTTTCGAAGCCGAAACCCTCGAGTCAGCCACGGGTCAGGCCATGGAAGCTTACCCAAAGGGTCCAATAATTAGGTGCTTGAGTTTTGGGTAACAGTAATTATAGTACAGGCTTTGAGTAAGTATATACATATTGGGTACTTGGACCCTGCGGGTGACAGCTTTTGGATTTAGAGCTTTTGGATTTCCTTCAGTAATTTGGAAGTCTGCAACTACACCGCATAAAGGGATGACTGGAACAAACCCTGCTTGAGGCCTTGAACAGGCCTCTAACCCTGACTTCTCTCAAACCCTAAACCGTAATCCCTACGTAGACCAAGTAGGGAATGAACTGAAATCCTAGAAAATCCTTCTATATATGTACAACTTCCACAAACCACATCATCCCCCCACTCACACACTACTTCACTCGATGCTAACAAGCTTACTCCTGCATCCCCTGTTTACTCCCCGGCGTCAAAAGTGTTTGTAAGCCAGAGACAAGATAAGGTATAGCCTAAACTCCTTGCAGGAGATTGTACAAGGGATCATTATAGGGCTTATTAAGAGGGATACTTTCACTTGGAGTTTAGACTATAGCTTAGATGAGTGCGCGCCAAGGTCCCCCATCCTTCCCATCGATGGGACGCGGGAGTTCAGCGATAGGACTTCTGGCGTCACATAGCACTTTACCATTTCATTTGGGGTGCCTTTTAAGTGTTTCGGGTTTCCGGGGCTTTTATAATTGCATTCTTGTAGGCAGTCGGCATAATAGGGAGAGAAGAGAAACTTGCTGAGAATGTACAGTTGTGCAGAAATGAGGCCCGGCTACTGGCGTGCTGCATTATTTTATAACGTGAGCTATAGTCGAAACTCCTCACAGCGGGGTTATATAGGGGATTATCTAGGGGGGGACTATTGTAGGGGTCTTTAAGGGGGATACTAGGAGTTTAGACTATAGCTCATGTAGGGAACAGATAAAGACACAAAAGAACAGATGGAGGTCGAGAGCGACTTGGGTTTGCCTACCCTGGCACTACCTGAGCCCCAAAGGCCTGTAGGCAAAAAGGATGACCCCAAACCCTATCAACGGGTTTAGGGTCTAGGGTTAACACAGAAACATGATCACAAGTATATGATCCTGATCCTAGACCCCATAAAACTAGTCAAGAGTCTATCATCCATAGTCTAAATTCCTTATAGGGGGATTATATAGGGGATTAAATGGGGGACTACTATAGGGGTTATTAAGGGGGATACTAGGAGTTTAGACTATAGCTCATATCATCCTAGATACATTGGGTGTCCAGATACTCCCTTTCATCATGGCAAGTCCAGGCCCCAGACCCCCATTGTGGGTGTGGAGTCTGCAACTAAAAGTTGAGTGGTTTGGGGTTTAGGGTTTAGGGACAGCAACTACAAATTTAGTGGCTTGGGGTTTTGGGTGCAGGGGCTTGGGGGTTAGAGTTTTTGGTTTTTAGGGTTTAGGGTTGCCCCCGGGATGCCTAAGCCTGATCTCATGAACAGTTTTTGATTTCCTTTGCCACTTTCATCCTCAACAATATCAATAACTTGAACGTCAGTACAGCGAAGCCTAAACCGAATTGGTTGTTGTTGCTGTCATCTTTAATACTCTTTCCGCTGCTGATACGTTTGCTCCTGTTATTGCTAAACCCCATTGTCCTTTGTGTGTTCCATATTTCAAGCCCAAAGCACCAAGAAGCTCTTCAAGATCGACCCGCATCACAGCTGTTTTCGACGAAGCTTGGCTGCACCTTCATGCTTTGTTGTTTCCAGCCAGTCGGGGCCTTCAACTGGACCCACTCAAATCCTGTTGGGTGAAATGGCTGGTCACTCGTCCCTCTTAAGGTTGTGGGCTTTTGGGGGGGACGGTCTATCCCACTGTAGGGGACCAAAAAATGCTGGCAAGCAGAAGCATCTGCGTACCCCGCATAATCTTCCTTGCAGCCGCAATGCTGACACTCGGATCGGTGATTCACTCATCCTGGACTTACAAGCGCAGAATTGCGGGTCACTTTGTGGGTGGCCCTGTAATGAGCTTCATACTGTTTTGGGGGTTCAGAAGCACACGCATGAGCACTGTGACCCCTCAACCCTAACGCCTAAAACCGTAAACCCCTTGACCTTGAAACCCCGGAAACGTTAAAACCTAAAACCCCCAAACCCCAACCCTAAACTCTAAACCCCAAATTCTAAACTCTAAACCTTAAGCCCTAAACCCTAAAGCCTAAGCAGCCTAGGAGAGCTTGCGAGAGTTGGATGGCTTAGTGGAGCTCCTGAGGCCGCTTGGGGCGTGGTCCAGCCTGATCTATTGATATGAGCTAGAATCTAAACTCCTTAAAGGGGGTGGTTATGTAGGGGATTATATAGGGTTATAAGGGATTAAGGGTTTAGGGTCTAAATTGCCTAAAGGGGGGTTATTTAGGGAATTATAGAAGGAAGTAGTATGGGGGTTATTAAGGCGGAGTGTAGATTTTAGACTATGGCTCATACATTGTTATGGGGGTTGTACGGGAGATATATGTTAGGGTTTTCAGGTGTTTTTTTGGGTTCAGGGTGTAGGGATAGGATTAGGGTTTCTGGATGAGGGTCCGCGGATCACATAGGATGAAGAGTTCAGGGACCCTGGCTCAGGTGAGAATTGCCTTCTCTAAGCATAGTACGGCTCCCTGGTTCTTCATTGGATATATCCCGCTAGATCTTTGTATAACCCCCTAACGCGCCAGCTGTTCAACTGGGCCCCTGATAAACCCAGAGATCCGTTTATAGAGGATATATGGATTACATTGTGGTTTTACAAGGAAAATAGAAACGAACATGTAAAGTAGTGTTACTGGAGAACGGCAACTCAATCCCCTACTATGAAAACCCATAACCGTCATACCCCGGTCATAGGCTGCTTCTTGAGTAATTCCCCAATTCTTCTTCTTTTCCTCAGGGGCGCAAGGATTCGTATCTTCCTTCTCAATCTGCAGGTGCTTGCAACACAACCCTAAACCCTAAATCCTACGTATCCCTACTGTGCCTTATGCTAGGAAGCATAAACCCTAAACCTTGAGCCACTGAAGTTAGCATTGTTGCATTTGACGTATGCCTTGAAAAGGTTCGCCCCAATGTAGCCCTTCCATGAACCAATGTATACAGTTCCCAAGGGTTCTTGAAAGGATCCTGAAAAACCAGGGGCACAACACTAGGGGTTTAGGGATTGGGAATCAGGTTTAGGATTTTGGGATTAGGGTCAACACTGAAACCCCTTAGCCTCACGCTCTGTTTGCCTCGAGGAAGCAGCTGGAAGATGTCCGGGGAAGTTTTCTGGCGAGCCTCAGCCAATCCGAGGAGTCGGGGTAAGTCCTGCAAGGCATGTTCTGCTTTTGCAGGTTGACTCTCATGTCTGTTCGTGCCCAGGCCATAAGCCCTAAACGGCCTTTAACCTCATACAAGTTCACATACATTCCTGCAGCCTCTGCAACCTCGCCCCTAACCCTAAGCCCCAGACCCCTCAACATTACATCATAAATCCTACTTCCTGAACCCGAAGCTGGAAGTGTCTCATATAGTATTTGAGCCTAAATAAATACCAATATTATGATCCTGGAATAGTTCTTGGCAAGACCTCATCATCATTCTTTAGGCTTCTGCATTGCTATCCATTAGCCCCGTTCCTTTTCTGTTTGCTTCTTCATATTGGGGTAACATTCGCCTCAACCCTACACAACCCTTAATTTCCATACAATCCATATGCAACCACGACATATCCCGGTACTAAACCCCACCCCAAACCCTCAACCCTAAACCCCAAACCCCTAGACTTTAAGACGAGTGGTAGGAGTCCCAAGAGCTACCTTTGCCATCTGCCTTCGCGCTTCCTGGCTGAAGAGTTGTCAGGCGAACCATGGGCCCAATAGGGTATATATGGGGATCATATGTGGGCTTATATAACCATGGGGGTATATGTACATGTATATGTATATATATATATATGCATTTACATTTAGGCTTTTCTAGGGCTACTCGAGAATGGAGAGTTAAGCGAACAATAAATTGAACAATTAAGTGGCTATAAGAGGTTTTTAGGGTGTAGGGCTAGGTAGGGCGCCCAACCCAACCGGTTTAGACCCTATATAGTGTTCTACCAAAATTATGACACATCACACTCGGGGCTTGTAACATGCATCCGTAGTGTAAGTTTCCAGCTGTAAGTTTCTGGTATGAAGGCGTACGTCGCTGGGGCAGGCGCAAATCCTGAATCCCAAGCCCTAAGCCTGTCACTGCACCAGTTATTCCGAAATATCCCTGCAGAAGCCATACATGTGACCCCCATACTTCCCGTATGAGTTGCATGCATCCTTGGGTTCCCTTGGCGATACACAACTCTCAGGCAATCCCCAAAGTGAAGCATCCCTAATGTTGTACCCAAAATCATCTGAGACCTGCATGTTCGGGGCCTGGGAGCTCCCACCTACAACTTATTGAGTCACAGCTTGATGGTAGGATCGCAAGCGTTCAGGGCTAGACAGGGTCTGGCGCAGGCTCAGTTGCTTGACAACAAATCATTGGGTTTCCAACCCTGCTTATACCAGCCTTGATTCACGAACTGCTTTCCCCATACCTGAACTTGAAGTTATGGACTTTCGGACGAGCACAATCCGAATTTTACAAAGCAAGTTTCTTTTTCTCTGTAATGCTTACAAAGGCCCGGTGGAAACCCTGATACCCTAAACCGTGAACGCTCTAAACCGATTTTGTTTCCAAGGACGAGGCCCGGTGAGGACATGTCCCATTCCTCGCCTCGCGAAGTGGAAGGTCTTGTACGGCGGCTGAATCTTGCTTGATAGTAAGGGTTTAGGGGTTAGGGTGTAAGGTAGGGTTTAGGGTTTAGGGCCCGGACTGTCCAAGCGCCAAATAATTAGGTACTTGGGATTGGGGTGGTAGTAGGTATGGTAAAAGCTTTGGTTCCCCCCCCCCACTGTTTCGGTCGCTGCAGTATTTGCCAGAGTCATTATTCTAGTCATCATTCCAAGACATCCTTGTCCACACTAATTACTGTGGTCGTCTTACTGTTACTTGTTTGGCATGCAGCAGTGATTGCACATGCAGTCTTACTAGCAGTAGTTGTGCTTGAGTGTTGGCTGCATGTGCCATCTGTGTGATCCTCCTGTCTGTGCGTGCTAGTGCTGCGAGTTTTGTATCGTTACTTTCTAGTGAGGTCCTTCATCATTTGGTTCAGAAATTCATGCATCCGAACAGACATAATGCCGAGCATTGCTTGGCCGCCACTGCTGCTGTTCTCAGAAATTTCTCTAGCATTGCGACCCACCGCCACTGGTGCGTCACAGTCAACAGCACGACGATCGCCGGCAAACCACCCCTACGATGAATTTCCTCCATGAATAAGGGGGCTTTAGTTGCCCTAGCCTCTATAACGAGGACATTAGAAGTAGCATATGATTGTAATAGGGTCCTAATTCTTGGGGGTTGTTAGTAACTAACACCCCCTTATTATCGTCTAAGCTCCTTAAAGGGAGTATCCTAGGGCTTATTACAGGAGTTTCTAGGAGTTTAGACCATGGCTCATATTGCTGTCAAGCCAAGGTACGACCTCCCAGACAAGAACGATGACCAAGGTCCCTCCTTGGCGGCAAAAGAACGGAGGAGGAGGGAAGCCGAACAGGCCGTGAACTTGTAGCCCGCAATGCAGATCTAGGGTGCCGGGGTTTCGGGCGTATATGTATGTCATATCAAAGGTTGAAGAATCAGGCTAAGACGCAATGAGTTAGATGATATTGCTGCCGGCATTGACCCTGCCTTGCCATCATCTGGGCTAGCAAGGAACGAAGGAATCAGGTCTCATACTTGTTTATACTCGTCTCTATGTAATCCACAATAATGTAGTATTTCAATTTGCTTTTCCATTCCTTCATTCCCTGCTAACCAGGGGTAACTTAGGCTCCAGGGTGTTGGGCTCAAGCTGCAATCAACGTCTACTAGGGAGGGCCTTCCCAAAATTACGGGGGTCCCCATAATAAGCAGTATAGTATATTGGGGTATATAAGGTGGACCCGAATTTTGGCAAACTACAAGTTAGGGCTGAGCATGGTGCGCCTGAACCCCCTTATGCCGCAGAGAGGTGATCCCTAGAAAGCCCTGATTTGGGCTCAAGATGCTGTAGTGTTGCGTAAGGGATCGGGGATTCTAAGAATCCACTTTCCCATCCCTGCCCATTGCTCGGAAGTCTTTGTCATCCTTCCCATGGGCTTTTTGCCCCGCCCTGATTTGGGCGTTTTCCTTGCAGTTTCGACTCCAGCGCCGCGTCACAGAAGGGCCGCTTTTTACCTCCCGCCATTAGGCCCCTAAGGTGACAGAACTCACTCAGGGCCACCGAGAAGAGGGTGTGCATCTAGTTCCTCTTAAGTACATAGAATATGGGGTATATGGGGATCTTATTATAATATACCCAAAGCTATATTTCATCTACTCAAGGGGGACTATAATCACATAGAACAGGTGTAAAGTAGGGAAGCTCATCCTAGAGCTGCAGGTACTGAGACACTCCGAGGCCGTAAGACTAAAGGCCGCCCAGCAAAAGCGCACCAACCCATTGTAGACCCTCAAAAATCCAGCTTCTATTTTTGGAACCGGCTCAATGAGAGTAGCAAACCCTAAATGCCCAAGCCCCAAACCTCAAAGCCTGAATGGATAGCGACTTGCGCTTTTAGACTTCAGCCCCTGTGTCCGGCTGCCATTTTGCCTGGCTGGTGGGCCATGGGCCAATCATCACGGACCCAAACAGAGGTAGGAGACCTTTGTGAGCATGCCACAGAGGAAGGAGAGCTTTCCAGAGTAATGAGGTGTAACTTTACGGTTCAAGGGGCCACGGGGCTACATACATGCACGTTTCTGCATTGTTCTGCATTCATACACATGCACGTATATGCAGTCGCACGTGGGATGGTTTGGCAGGGGCTAGAGTTTCTAGGTACATCCGTGGGTACCAAAGACATCATAACGGATCTGTTTCTTGTTTCGGTAGCCGAATCATCATACAGGGAATCATCATACAGGATCACATGACCTCAACCGTTAAGCTGGAGCTTTGCCTGTTTGGGTCCGGAATGGCAGTTTCCAAGAAGCCCCTGGTCCCTTCCGCAGGGGCCAGGGGTCGGCGCTTCTGGTTACGAGAACTCCGTAGAATCCGTAGTTTGGGACCAGGTTGCATCCCATGGCTACCAATTATGCTTATCTTTGCTAAGGTACCAGCCTGAATAATACTTACCAAGATTTTTTTCTGTGGTCCTTTTATGTCCATGGTATGATCTGCCCCCAGCAATTCTTGTTCCAATAATTCGAAGCCCGTACATTACAATGCGTATAACAGCCCCCATAATCAAAGATTCCATGTCATGGTCTATTTGATTCTCCATTGTGCTATAGGCTAATATGTGCCGACCGAGATTTTGGAAGCTTGCAAGCCAGTCTTTCGCTGATAGTTTGCGGCTGCTGCGTGGGAATGTCGACAGGGCAAACCACACGTCCGATGTACGGCTACTACTGTTTTGTCTTCGTTCTTTATAGTCCACCTTAAGTAGTTAGTATGGCTTTGGGTATATTATAATGAGATCCCCATATACCCACATGCTATTTGCTTACAGGGGACTATATCCTGTAACTGCTACTATTCCACAGGTTAGTATTGTAGTCACTGTTACTTCTGCTAGTGCAAGCTGCTGCTCCTGCTGCTCTGGCGTCGGCTGCTGCTGCTACGACGATAACGACAACGACGGCTACGTCTACTACTCTCATAGCGCTGCTCCTACTCCTCCTCCTCCTCCTCCTACTCCTCCTAGTCCTCCTACTACTACTACTAC
>CAJNIZ010005592.1:21135-54664 GCA_905231905.1 Symbiodinium pilosum | reverse complement strand
CCCTAAAACCTAAACTCTAAACCGTGTGGAATTTCTTGTTCAGCAGCTCCTGCAACTTATAAGCACACATGAGGGGCCCTTCAAGTATAATTTTGGTCAAAGGCACCTCAAAATCATAGTGGTTCCTTGTTCAGGTTGGCCGAGCCATAAGGAATTTCTGTAAATGGCCCTTACTCATGCAGACACCCAAGACCTGAACGCTTGGTCAACCATTTCAAGATCTCAGCATCGTAGCCAGAGACCCGAATCCAGCGCCGAAAGGGCGACTTAGAGAACATCCAGAAGACCGGGCTGCTCACAGTTGGTTCCGCGGTCCCGGTTTTGGGCCCCGAAACGCCGGGTGTCCTGTTGAGAGTAGTAGTACACAGGATCTCTTTAAAGGGAACCATAGTTCGAATATGTTCGAATAAGTACCTATTTGTAGGAAAAGTGTCAGTAATTACATATTTTGCAAGTGTCAGGTCTTACAATGAGCCAGGGGGTACTGAATTTTCTTCCTCCTTCAAACAAGCTCCAGGATTCTTATCGCAGCCATGCGCGAATCTTTCCCCGCATCGCACTATGTTGGGTCAGTTCGACGTTCCTGCTTCGAGGGAATGTCAAAGAGTAATGCTCTGCATCCCAACAGCAAGAATGACATCTACTTCCATTGGAGGCTTATATGAGCTACTAAGGGACCCTCGAGAGTGGACATGGGGGTCCCTCTTGTAGTTTCGTATAGTCCCTAGTATAGTCCCTGATAAGGAACCCGTGTCCAGTAGTTGCGCGGGGAAACATTGACCGTAGCGCATATAACCCTTAAATCACTCCATCCTTGATCCGTTCAAGTCCGCTTCCGCATCATAGCTTCCCTACAAGAAAAATTGCCAATTGAACAGAGCACAGCATTGGAAGAGACGCGTGCGCCTCGGGGGGCATTCCTTCAACCCGCGCGTATGGTATGAGGTCAAATCCTGTCAAGCAGTGTATGAGAGATCTCTTTTCCGGGCGTGTCTAGACGCTCCGCGCATCTGTGAATGCCTTAAGGGTGCCCATGGTTTTACTACCGGATCCAAATGATGCGAGAGTGCTTTCAATGGAGATACTCTAGTCCTGAAGTGACCTTATATTCTTCTGATTTAACGATTTTGCAACAGCCACTCATGTGAAATATGCACGTGAAGCCAACTGTGGGAACAGCCTCCGGCAATGGTTTTCCAATTTCATGACAGGCTAGAACGCCAAAGCCTGCTGGCTGGGCTCACCAGACACAGTAGAGTGTTCCAAAAGTCTGAGAGGTCCTTCTTGGCTTGCAGCTTTCTCCTGCCCTCCCTCGCAGAATACGTAAACTGCAAGCTCCCCGAAAATCAATGTTGCCCAGAGATATCATTACATACAAGGTGAAATTGAGAGGTCCACTTGTTAGCCAGCTGGGAATGAAGGAAGTCATGCCCACAATGATTGACCTGTAAAGAGATTCCAAAAACATCGTTAAAACCATTCCTCCGTTCCTACGGTGGATACTAAAATCCTGCATGACCCTAAGTACCGTATACCTTGGGAATTAAAGTATTATAGTAATCTATAGTATATTAAGGTCATGCAGGATTTTTAGTATCAACAGTACTAGCAAGAGTCAACTTCAGCTCTCTCCAGTATTCTCACTCAGAATAACTTGTTCGAAGGAACTCTTGCTGGTAGGGAAAGAAAAGAGTAGATCCCTCAGTCAATCTTGTAATATCTCAAGAACACATTCTTTTCCATTATCTCTATATAACCCCATATTATACCTATACAACCCAATTTTATCCCTATATTATCCCAATTGAACCCAATATTATCCCAATATGACCCAATACAACCCAATATTATCCCAATATGACCCAATATTATCCCAATATTTTCAAATCTCTAACCTGAGAGTCGACCTCAAGCCCCAGGGGCCAATCGCAGCAAGGCAAAGGGCCTCTAGATGGGAGTTTCTCAAAATGGTTTCTGTTGAAAGATTGGGATGATATTGGGTTATATTGGGATAATACCGGGTTATAGTGGATTATATTCGGATAAGATTGGGTTATATTGGGATAATATTTGGTTATATAGGGATAATGGAAAAGAAAATGGAAACTACGATTTAGGGTTTAGGGTTTAGGCTAACATCTTCTTGTGGGCCACATGTATACGAAATCGGCATCGCTTAGATCAATCCCATGTTGCCATTTTGGGAAATCCCCAGATCACGACCCCGGAGTTTAGCCTCCGGGCAGCGACCCACACGGACCAAAAAAGGGCGACAGATCTGGCAGACTGTTAAATAATGCCAACAACAAACCTCCAACATGCTACCATTGGCAAAACATTTATATTCCAGGGGGGTGTAGGTAGGAGGAGGTGATTGTCAAAATGCTCCAGTTGTACGCCTGCTGGCGTTATCTAGACGTGTCTGAGCCTATGAACGCACGTAAAGGGAGTCTATTAATGCGCGTGTGTATATCTGTATATCTCTGTAAATATGTGTTCGGATGCAGATACACACGCATCTGGGTAGTCATCGGTCGGGCTCATAGGCAGATTGAAAATCATTGGTGTAATCTAGAATGGAGGCTACAAGGAACTATGAGCTCTAAACACGATGTTTATTTCGTATTTCCCTACCTACTAAAGAAATTGTTCAGTGGCTGCAGCATCCTGTGGATCAGGGCCTACTTGCGCATGAAAGATTACGGGCAGGAAGGCCATGACATAGGACGCATTGAATGCGGACAACTTGTAGTACAAAGCTTTCGTCATGTAGCTCTGGGAGTCTGGGAGATGATATCTGGGGTGATGCTTCAGCCTTTTTCCGCCCATCTCTATTGCCTACGGCAGTGCAATCATACCCGAATTAGGCACAAAGGGCATCCCCTCATGAGGCTATCCAGAGGGGTCATTTTCGGCAGGAAAGGAAGCCTTGAATCCAAGTGGAGGTTCAGCTGGGTTATGTGGGGGTTATGGAAGGATGAGGCGTATGACCCCAACAATGTAAAAGCAAATGGACAATCAAATAGAAGCCGGGGGCTGATAGCTTTTGGGGACTAGGGTGAAGTTGTTGGTTGTGAGGCATTTCATTGTCGGGTGGTTATATGGGGCTGCTATAGGGACCTGCTAACCACCAGCAGATGAACCTCAAACCCCAATCTATAAACATAATGTAGAAGCCTAAATAATTGCCAATATCATGGTCCTAGATTCCGTGTATAATTATGGTACAGGGTACCTCACATAGACCTCAAAAACATGTTAGTACTTATGCAGGCCTCTGTATTACCTGCACTGGGTAAATGTTACTACAGTGGGTAAGAGAAGTTATAGTAGCTCCGCAATAAGACCCCTTTAAGAACTAGATTGTCAGGGGGAAGAAGTGACCCAAGCTTTACTGTAACCCTAAACCCTTAAGCTCTACACCCTTAAACCCTTGCACCCTTGCCCCTAAACCATTATATAACCTTAAACACATAACCCTAAAACACCTGAACCCTAAACCCCTAAACCCTAACCTGCAGGTTCTGAAGATAATTGGAGACATGGATTCGGCACAGCGCCAGCAGGCGCAATCACTGGGCCTAAAAAGTTCAACCCTGATGTCCCGTTGAAAAGGGGTTAGGCAGGTTTAGGCTTTAAAGGGTTTAGGGGTTTAAGGCTAAGGGGTTTAAGGCTAAGGGATTTAAGGTTAAGGGTTCATGGTTTGGGGCTTAGGTTTGAGGGTTTAGGTGGTATTTAGGGATCATAGCCATTATCGGAATTATGTAGGGTTTTGGGTCTTATAATGGAGGAATCACATGGAAAAGAAAATGGACGATGAAACGGTCATTGTTTTTCAACAAAGGTTTATTATTGGGTCTAGTCCCTATCGCAGTATATTCCGTCTACCCTGGGATTTCATCTCACTTTGCTTTGGTTTGGCAGTTTGTGTTTCCTTGGGTGGGAAAGTCTAGATGTCAAGGTCCCAGAGTATGGCCGTTGAATGTAAAAAAGCCTCAGGTTCAAGATTTCCCGGTTCAAGGGGCAGGGGGCATGTTTGAGAAACTCCTCCAAATAGCTCCACATAATCCTAATTGGTAATCCCTCACTTGGCCTATGTATCTCTAGGGTGATGGAGAGTACCCCTATTCTGAGAAAGGCCCAACTAAAAGTGTGCTAAGTGCCCTACACCGGCCTGCCTTCTGCACATATCTTCAGAACAAATCGTGAAATGGTGTGCTTGAGGCCGGAACTGATTTCTGCTGGGGTAGTTGGGTTCGGCAGAAGGGGGGGATGGCATGTTGCATTGGGGCTGCACTCCCTTAGAAGGAGCCATGTGAGGAGCGCGGAGAGCATAGGCCCCATCATCAAAGATGACCCCTCTGGCGCAGGAATTTAGACTAGTAGAGGAACCTGCGAAACCACAGGCTTTGCCAGGCTGCCTTCTCATGACAGGGCCACATTGGCGAAAGACAGAGTTTAGAAGCAATTCTGACGAGTACTGTGCGTATAAGAAGTCCGATATAAATCCCACAGCGATTCTGCGAGCCCTGGAAGGGGTGGCACAGGCATAGCGATGTTGCAGGTGAGCGGGCTCGTGTCAGTGTGTTGCAATACTGCGCGGAATGTTGTATTCAGCGCGAAGCTGGTTTTGCATTCAGGCCGTGGACGCTTTCCAGACCGTGCCCTGGCAACACCTTGGACTTGCTTTATGGTGTCGCGCGTCTACACGGGAACTTACTGGTGCTTAGTAGGGAATAAGGGAAATTTATATGGGGTTATATTGGGATTAAATTGGGATAAAGTTGCCTCATTCCCTGCTAACCTCCAGTAAGGAAATTTGAAGGCTCTGACTCCAAAGCTTCCAAGTAGGATTGAGTCCTTTAAGTCTTACTTGAAAATATCCGACTTCGTCTCGCTACGCGAGCATGGTTGAACGGGCTGGAAGTTAACGGAAAGGTTACAAGATTCAAGCATGCCAGACTATCGTAGCGTTGGGGTTCTCAAGCAGACCTTCTCAAGTAGCACCTGAAAAAGCAAGCAACATGAAAAGCAGCCATGGAAAGAATCCGGAGGCAACTACGTGAACTGTCCTCTAGCCCTGGTCAAGAAGAGAATGCCAAGGATGCACACATGGTGCCGTGTGGTTGTTGCCCAACCCTCCATTAGGTTTCCAGCGCAGGCCTAGATAACAACGGGCTAACAGCGGTACCAAGGATCCGGCTGTATCTGTCCTCATCATCAGCCTGCAAGCAGCTTTTCTGACAGTCAGTTCCTCCAGGTGGGATTTAGGCTCCAGAAGTTAGGAATGTGGGCTTTCCAACGATTAGGGCCCCTCTCAAGGGGTTTCTATAGTAAGGGTTGCAGTCGTAAGGGGCATGCAGGGGGTCCCCTTATTTCTAGGGTCATGGTCTGACTTTGGTGAGTGAGAATCAAGCTGAATCACAGTTCTTAGGGTTCCAGTGTAATTGACTGATGGTGCGACCTACCAGGCAACCCTTGACAACTTTGTTGCGAGTTCATAGGCATTTTTGGAATCATTCAGCAACCTGCAGCTTGAAAGCCAATAACAAAGGCACTGGACTTTGTCAACAATGACATCACACAAACCTACAGAGGGACCCTTGCATTTTTCCACTGAGGGCCAGAAGCTGAAACCCGACGCCCTAAATCATAATCTCTTGACCTGAAGGCCTGAAGACCCATTGGTTTTGGTGGTTCTGGGCTAGATAGCCGATGATGGGCATACGCATTGCGGGTACTCATGAGACAGGAGTGGTAGAGCGTTGCTAGTCGAACTTAGACTGTACCCCTGAGCCTCCAAGCAATTGCATTCCGAGGCTGGTGGGGTAGGCCTAAACCTGACGGCGGCGACCCATGTGATCCACTTCGACCGCCCCTGGCGCAGCACGTTGAGAGCTTTCGAGAACGTAGCAGTGCCTTTTTAGGAGGGCAATAACACCTGTTTTGATACCTTTGGAACTGATTTTTGCTAAGCCAGCGTTTTAGTAATCAGGTGTCGCGAGTGCCTGGGGATATGCCGACATGCCTGCAACAAAAGGTCCCTCCTCATATTCGCAGACACGTTGCTGTGTAGTGTAGTGCAGACTGCGAAAGGGCACCACCTTTTGTGACGTTTAGTGGCAAACCTCCTGTGTTCTTTATAACCATGACTGAACTTACATTAGGCTATATTGTATTCCCCACTGAAGGCCGGCACCGTCCTATCCGTGAAGGCAGGGTTAGTCCTAGTATAGGCCAGGGAATTTCCACAAGAACGCATCTTATGGAGGCGTGGCCTGCCACAAGGAGTATGCGTGTGCTCGCAATTCCGGGATGTGGGCCTTGACGATTTTGGGTTTTGCCTGCTTTGCGCATCAGGCCGTACTCCTTCCGTCCCTCATTACTGCAAAGAAGAGGATGACCACCAGCGTTCGTATCGGTAGTGATGTGAATACTACAGTAGTAGTCCGCGCGTGCAACATGCTGACCGCCCAACTTAGGTTGCTACAATCCGGCGCCTCGGCAGATCAAGTAGGGTACATACAGACTGAAATGTGGTTAAAATTATGAATGAGGTTTTGGGGTATATTCTGGTATAGCTTCTACGGAGTAATTGCTGTGATCAGGCTTCTACAGTTGTACTTGAAGTCGGGATGGTGAGGATTTCGGACTGGAGGAGGACTAGTTGGCAAGTTCCAGCACTCCGAATGGCAGATATCGATGTTTTGGCAAGTCATACCATTGGACAAATGCAAGCTCCAGCATCTCAAGACTTCCTTGAAGTCCCCAATTTCTCTGCGTTCCGCACCTTTGGTAGTCCACACAGGGCACTTCTAAAATCAGTAGTCTAACTATCCTTCGTAGTGCTGTGATCTATGTATACCCCCGCATTGCTACCTCTGGGTAGGAAAATCATGCACTGCAAAGCTTCCCCAGCAATCCCTACATGACACTAGTCTCAGATACCTCCCTTAAAGACACCTCAAAGCCCTTCTTTGCTTGATTGCTCTCCCATAGAGGACGCCTGAAACGGTGAACTTAGGCCTTAAACCGTCAGCAAGAAGCTCAACCCTCGAACCTCAATCCCTAATATAACCCTGATAGAAGCCCAATATAACCTCAATATGGTCCTAATATTACCCCAATATAACCTTAATAGTACCCCAATATGATCCTAATATAACCAGAATATTACCCCAGTAGAACCCTAATATAACTTCAATATAACCCTAATATAACCCTGATAGAACCCTAATATAACCTCAAACCTCAATATAAGCCTAATATTACCCCAGTATAACCCTAATATTACCCGAATATGAATCTGAAAAAATGGAGCGAGGCCAAAGAGGCTCAGGCAACAGACCGAGCTCATCGGATTGGGCAGGCCGGGGCTTTCTTGTTGGGTGAAGGGTTTAGGGTGTAGGGTTCAGGGGATTATGTAGGGTATAGGGTTTGGGGTTTAGGGTTTAGGGTTCAGGGGATTTTATAGGGTATAGGGTTTTGGGGTTTAGGGTTGAGCTATAAGGGAGTACTGCAGGGAGTATTAAGGGGGATGCTAGGAGTTGATGCTTAGACCATAGCTTATTTGGGAGCTTTTCAAGATGGACATCCACCACACACATACATAAATACATACATACATATATATATATACTTATATGTAGGGTATCGGAAGGACTTTTTCTTATTGTGGGGCTTTCCAAAAAGGAACCCTGTGTTTATAATTGCTTATATAGGAACTTCTTAAGATTGGGGGTCCTACGAGATCCTTGGGATGTCCAGGAACTAGTGGGGGGGCACCTCTGCTAGAGCTAGAGGATAAAGCCAGATATGTTGCGAGACACCTGCTTGAGCTTCACCTACGGTGTTTGTTTTGAGGATTTCCGTGGCAAGTATATGCAGCCATCAGGCAAGTATATGCAGCCTTCAGAGGCCGCCCTCAGAGCTATTCTACGCCTATGTTTTGTATGTTTACTGTAAGAGTGTTCAGCACGTCTCAGCTGGGGTCCTTGGAGGCCCGGAGGATAAGTCACGGGAGTATTTTAGCGCAGCGCCCATGTCATCCCATGTCTGTAGCAACCAGTTCTAAGCCATCGGATACGGGTATATGTTCCTGTGCATCTGGTTTTGAGAATGTTGTTCTTGGGCTTGCGCGATTTTCAGTACCCTCGAGTATCGCGCCACAGGGAGCTTACAGTGTTTTATGAGAGTGTATGTGTCAAGCTTCTCGATCGGGCCTGGTAGTCACATTTCGTTGGAGAATATAATATAATATGATATAATATATAATATAATATAATATAATGTAATATTATAGAATATAATATACTAGAGCATCAGGGAGCCTCGAGATGGACATGTGTTTGAGCCAGCTTGGTGTGAAGGGCATGCATGCGAACACTTCGGAGTGCAACATGTCACCAAAGCCTGCGCCGTTCACATTGGGGGTCCCTAATCTATACCCTATTATAATAGTAGTTTCCACTTTCTTGTCCATTATCCCTATATAACCCCAATATACTATAGTTTTGCAAAAGGGTGCCTGAAAATCAAAATTCAGAGCTGGCCCCTGTTCTGGCTGCCAGACTCGCGTGGTCTTCGTCCACCGGCTCATCATGAAGGCAGGGAGAAAGCATAGTATGTTGGGGTTACATAGGGATAATGGAGAATAACATGAAAAGTACCATCAGAATAGGTGTGGATGCTGGGGTCCAAGGTTCCCTGGTGATTTGCCAGAATCGAAAATGTCAGGATTCCGGAGCTCCAGTGCCAAGATTCAAGGCATGAGGGACGCAAGCACAAGCCGCACGCCAGGGCACGTTCGAAGAACGACTGCATGAAATCATGGTGGCGATGCTTGGCTGTGCTACTTCGTAAATCCTCTGAAGTGGGGATGGCAATGCAGCTTCTGGGGTCATCGAGATCTGAGGGCATGCTCGAGTAGATAAGACCAATGTGATCACAAGAATATGCAGCATTTTCTGCGCTGTTTATGCTATTTCTCGCCAAATGATGCATGTATGATGCTGAATCCTGATAAGAGGTCATGGTGGTAACAGTCAGGTGAGCTTGGGTATTGCTCCACTCTGTAACAGTTGGATAATATCTATAATCTACTTATACATAGTCCTTGATGTGACCCTTAATAAATCTTAACGATGACTGTTACAGGGTGGGGGCAGTACGCAAGGTTGGGCGCGTCACATATTTTGGGTCATCTTTTGCAAATGTCAGTCCCAGCCAAGAGCAAGGGATCCAACATTTGAGGGTCTAGGTACCCCAGTATACCACAAGGGTTCATATAGGGTACATAGTAAGTCTATAAGGATTCCAGGGTTATGGGTAGCATAATACCACCCCCTCCCCCCCAATAATGGAGTTCCAAATGAAAAAAGAAAGATGAAGCGGAAGCAGGGTTTGGGGCCTAATAGGCTAGGTACCCCAGTAGTACCCTTTTCCCCTTTTTAGGGGTCTCCTTATTACTCGAGCTGAACATGAAGAAAGAGGGTACCCTTGTGCAGGGGTTACTGCGGAACCTAGGGGCAAGAGGCTTGCTACAGAGCCTAATCAGCCCTGACAGACACTGCCAACTAATTAGCCTTTTGCAGTTCTCAGACAGACTGGTCCTTTTTTCTAGGCTAGGTGCTGGAGCCTGAAGAATCATTGCACCGGAGCACCGAAGCCTGCCAATCTTAAATCCTCAGTAAAAACCCTAAACCCTTTATATAACACCATTCAAATCTCTCATTTTCCATTATTCTTATATAAAGCCCTAAACCTTGCACCCCAGGCGCCGGAACCTTTCCAACCCTAAACCCCACATCCAAGAAGCCCAATCTATCGACCTTAGATTCCCGCAGCCGTGACGACCCCTCAGCATTAAAGGAAGCAGAAGCTCTCGGACATCACAATGGTTGGGGGAGAAGGTGAGTCCGCAATTTTCATGAAACACGTTGTACGTGAGAGCCTTGTGATGGCGTTTGTACGTCTATAGAACTGCAGTCATGTTTTCTCGGGGTGTCTGAAGACTACAAGCATGACCATTGACGTTTCATGAACAGACAAGGTCATTGTTCCACTCCGAGCTTTCCTGCGGCTATCTACGTATAGTATCAAGCCCTCATAGCCTCAGGGGCCTTCCAGTACCATCCTCCCAGCCTTACACGGCGATTGTAGGAGTTCTGCTCAGCCAAGACATGGTATGGACCCTGCTTAGAACACATCTTGACGAGCAGAACACGTTGTATTTACGCGCCGATGTGGCAGTTTCCGAAAATGAGGGGAACCCAATATAGACTCCCCCCCCCCCAATACGATAGTCTTTATTATTGGGATCCCCAAAATGGTACCTCCAATCTTGGGAAACCCTCATGTTGCGTGGGGTTCTTCATCCTGAGCTTGAAGCCCCCCAGCATCCGTGCCAGGCTGGATCGCGGATCTCAACAATGATGAGCTTCGGGACTGGAGCAGGGTCAGTGCATGCTGGAGTCTCCGCTCTGTTTTCGCAGCTTCCCGTTCCGACCTTAATCCTCAACCCCAAATTACCCAAATTTCAGACCAGGAAGCCCTAAAGCCCTAAAACCCAAAAGCCTGACCAAATGACCTTAAGACCTGCAAGGAGCTCTTTGCCCTCAGTGGCGAGTCCGGGGACGCGGCACCCCAGGTAAAGCGCCGCAGGAAGGGGCAGGCGGCTGTGGCTCAGCTTAGGGGATTGGAGCCGAGGTTTGTGATCTAGAGTTTTCGGGCATAGGATTGAGAGCTTTGGCTGTTAGGGTTTGGCGTGGAGGGTTGAGAGCTTAGAGTTGACTTGACAAGTTGAGAGGTTCAGGCCTCCCTTTTCGCAGGGTTTTTCCTATGGGTTACCTTGAAAATTATTACTATGGAATCCTTGAATCCTTAATCTGTTCTCCTCCAGTAATCTTCTTGCAACGGGGCTTCGCCAGAATGGCTACTTGACAGCTACAACCTCCAGCGCCCCATGCAACAGGGATGGGGTTCCCTTTTTCGGGTCATCGTGTAGTGGAGCCAGGAGAGATGTTTGAAATCATGCCTTTGCTTCGGATCTTTTCTGAGCAGCTTCATTGCAAAGTCAATGCGGGAGCATTCCTGCTGAAGCAGCGACTTAGCTTAGGCAGAGTGCTTCCTGCTTCAAATCAAGGCACATTCCGTGAAAGAGAGACATTACTCCAGAAGTGTCGAAGCTCTCCAGCAAAATCTATAGGTTTGCTCCCCTCATTGCCCTGAGTCCTGGACTCCACTCCTGAAGTGAAATTCTTAAACTGGCTAACCGGAAGATCTGAGCCCTGCATCCTAAACTTCAGACCGAAACTCCTAGGTCCGTTTGAATACTCTAATGCATCACGTCGAGAAATCGCTGCAGCGTACTTCGCGTCTATTACTCAATGGAACCTTGCTCAACCCCCTGCATAGCCACTATGACTATAACCCTTGCAAAAAGGGAACGATAAAACACCTTGCGGCCGCTTAAGTGAGAGTGGCCGAGTGAATCACCATAATTATTCCTACACAGTCCCCTAGAATATAACCTATTTATTCCTCCTAGAAATGGTCTGTGCATTCACTTCCCCAGCCCCCTAAAGCACCAGGAAAACACCAGCCTAAGCCATGAAGGCGCAGCCTTCGTGACATCTGTCGGCCTCATCCGCTTCTTTTCGCAATGAGAGCCCGTGCCACGCACCTTAGGGCTTGGGCTTTAGAGGCAGCTTATGAAGGCACATATAACTTGGATAGATATGTGCTTTAGAGAAGGTAATTGCGTTGTTGGGTCAAATCGGATTTGAATAGGGGTTTGGCAGCAGCAGATCTTTCGGCCAAGTAGAACACCTACAGCTTTCCGAACTGGCCATATTGGATTGCAGTGTTCTGTTGTGTCGCACCATGCCTTCCAAGTTGGCACGGTTTCTTATATGAAAACTGCAGTTTCAGTGTCCAGGTATGAAGGGCCTTCTTCTTAAGGACACGTCTGTATGAGCTTCCCATTTTAAATCTTTCAATACCTAATCCAGCAAAGCAGGCTTAGAGTACTTAGGTTTCATGTTTTAGGGGAGAGGCCTTAGTTTTTTGAAGCCTTGTAGAAGCCTTGCATTATACTGCCTCCCAAACAATCCCAGACCCCCTAAAGAATCCTAAAAATGGAACCCCCCCCCAATAAGAGCCCATTACTACATTGAGGAAACTAGAGGATTATTTAGGGGTTTAATTTTTTTGGATCCTTTAGGGGGTCTGGGATCGTGCCCTGGCACGGCAGAGAAGGGCTGCTAGGCCCGATGGGGGGAGCCAGGGATGCAGAGCGCAGCTGCACGGCATTCTGGCTTGGAACCTCCCGGTTTAGGGTTTAGGGTTTAGGGTTTAGGGTTCCCAAGTTTGGATATGGGTGGTTGTCAAAATTATGATTTTCTTCTTGAATCCGTAGTATAATACGGCACCTAATATTTAGGGTACCCAAAAAGGGAACATAATTTTGACCACCACCCACATGGGCTCAAAAGTAGCAGTTGTAGTCGTAATAATAACAGTAGAAGTAACAGTAAAATTTCAAAGTTCTGGGCCTGTGATGCTCTGATTTGTCTTGACTATTATCGAAAGTGATAGATGAAGGCCCTACTTACTCAAATGTAAACACTGGAGTGCTTAGAGCATTGGTTATGCTGCAACCGGGCTACCCTAGGTTTCTGCATTAGGCCGTTTTTGTTGTTGATTTCTTCACGGGCATGTGGCATTGGCATTTTCATTCCCCGGTAGGGCAGAACCATTTGCAGCTTTCCGATGCCAATGCCCAAATCCTTAACCCCCGAACCCTAATCTCAAACACCCCGTAAATCAGTCTATGCTTGTATACCCTTACATAATCCATATGTATTCTTCTATAACCCCTATATCACTGTTTAAGCCCTTATTCCCAAGCCATCCCAAGAGCCTGAAACTTGGGACCACTTTGGGGAGCCAGTCTGGCGCAGCACAGGCCCTCTCAGGATCACGGGTAATGACGTAGCGGATCAAAGTGCATCCTAGCTAAGGGCATGGCATACAGCATAAAGCCTTACCACTGAACGTCGTAAGGGTTTCCCAGCACATGCTTAGTCGATGTCGCCAGGCATTCTGTTTTTGCTTGTTTTTACATGGCACAAAGCCGTCTGGTCCCCATCTGCTACGAAAGCTCGCGTGTCGGCCTATATGACCTTCGAACCTTATCCGCGACCGTGAGGGCCCCTTGCTGTTGGGGAATGCAGGACTGGCTGGAGTCCGAAGCTAATGAGTTTTGTCGCCTGAAAATGGGCCATAGAGTTTTCCAGGCGAGCATGTGACGAGCTGTAGGTCTCTCAAGGATTTCGTGATTGTGAGATTGACTGGCGCTACTCAGGAGACGGAAGAAGGCAATTTGTAGCAAACATTTGCAGCCCGACACAATCCTGCCTTGAAAGCTGCACGGCTTGCAGATTTGTTTGATGTGCCCGCGGCCGGCATCTTCATCCGACTGTGCGTCGGGCTTTTGCATCTACCCTCCACGGCCTGCGGTCGTGTAATGTGTGAGGGTGTCAGTATACAGAGTCGTTGGCCTTAATCCCAACTAGCACACAGATCGTGTCTAACAGAGCTGTCCTCATCCGCTTATACTGGTTGTTAGAAGGAGATGGAAGAATGGATCCCAATAGCGGCCGTCTCGATTTGTTTTTCAGTTCCGGCCGTTGGTATGTCGATTCTGGGCTCTGCTCTGTCTTGTAAAGAAAGACAGCGATATGCAGCGTGCTTATCTGCCTGCTCATTTGCTACAAAGGCACGTTTTGTCTGAGTGACGTGTGGATGCAGGGTGACATAGACACACGTCTCAGTGCCAGCGCCGTGGGCCATTGAACGCATCGCTTCCCCACTTCAACGGATAGTTGAAGCACTCACCGTCTAATCAGGCGGTCCTTCATGTGTCCAGGCCTTCATGATTCATTAGGACAAGGCACTAGGCAGCTCGGAAGCTCCAACCCTTTTGACCAAGCAATTCTTGGTAGCTGCATGTTAAGAAGCCAGGGGCTCTTATGGAATGCTAGCAGCCTATCATCCCTTGATTATGATGACAGCAACCATGGATTGCATGGAACATTTTTCGAGCCTCTGGGGAGAGATCACTTCGCGAAATGGTAGGTTCCATAAATAAGGACACCAGTATAGGACCCGAAACACTACAGTCCTTGATGCAAGGACACCAAAAAAAGGTAGAACGTTTCGCGCTGGCGGTGTGTATTGGTGGAGTTCAGATTTCATTAGAACGTCTCATATATTCACAGTTTTCGAAAATGCAATCCGCCACGGCGCAACACACTCAAAAAGAGACCCCTAATTCCCAAAGGGCACATGTAGCTGTATAGTATATACTTGAAAAAGGGACCCGAATTGGTAGTTTCCTTAAGGGAACCTCCAAAAAGGTATACCTACTGTAATATTGGGAGACCCTAAACCCTATCTATCGCTATATACCCCTATATAAACCCTATATAACCTCGTTTAAAGGTACCCCGAATATTGGGAAATCCTACACCCTATACATCCCTATATAACCCCACATAACCCCCTTTAAAGGTACCCCTAATCTTGCGAAACCCCTCATTCTTGGGACTCTAGACCCCAGACCCAACATCCTAAACCCTACAACCTAAATCCAAAACCCACACACCCTAAATTCTAAACCGCTAAGCCCTAGTTACCCCTTAAAACCTACGCCCTTTCAACCCTGAACTCTGCCATTGCGAGCCGGAAGAGCCGAGGCCGTGAGCCTACTGAGATGCTGGCGCAAAATGGGAGCTTTCACCTAAAAACGGGTCCCCTCATAATCTGAGCTAGGATAATGGAAAAGAAAATGGAAACTACTATGTAGGGGTTAGGGTTTAGGAAAATAGGGTTTAGGATTATAGTCCCCCTTGAGTAGATAGAATATGGGGTATATGGGGATCTTATTATACTATACCCAAAGCTATATTCTATCTACTTAAGGGGGACTATAGTCTAAACCCCTGAAAGGGTGTTTTTTTGGGGATTATATGGGGTAGCTTTTCAGGGGTTGTCCTCATTTTTTTTATGGGTCCCCTCTTATATTCCGAAGTGCTCTATAATCCTCATTGTCTTCGGCCGGAGGAAGACATTTGAACCCTAAACCCTATAAAGCACTTTTTCATATACATCGCCCGTAAGCCCCCGTAGCTGGTTCATGGGACTGAGTTACCACCTCTCTACCAGCAATATTCTACCAAAACATAATTCGATAATTTGGGGATGATTCATTTTCGGGGGAGGTTTATCAGGGGGGGTGCTTACAGAGACAACCTGATTAATGGGTTAACCTACGTAATTCAAGTAGGGGGATTATACTCGTAGGGTTGAAAGCCCAGTTTCAAATAGTTACTCAATCCCATGAACCTTCAAGTGATCCGTCCCGACAGAACTCCATACCTAAATTCTCCTGCAGCTGAGCAATGGGAGATATGCCCTATAGTACTGACAATATACCCAGCTTGTGCACTGTTTTATGTGGAGGAGTAGGGCGATGCATGTGGAGAGGTAACGGGGCTTGCAACACATGTCTTGGTGCGGTGTTTTGAAAAGGCTTCCAGTACCTCAAAGGAGCCATCAGATGATTTCTGGAGAATGGTGCGAGTTTTATATACTACCCATGGTGGCGCCCTTCGTTATCTTCATATAGACAGGCCCCTGTAATGGACACAAACCTTAAAAACTTGCTCCTCGTGGAGGGACAGGTAGTCAGTAAGCGGGGAATAACCATGCAGGGGTTCTGCCCAGACTACAAGAGACCCGCTGCCCGACTTCCGTGGTCTACTTCTCGATGATTATAGGTTGGTGAGGTTCACAAGCCAAAAGGTCCCTACAGCTGCTTCCCGATTCCAAGGCCTTAAGCTTCAAGGAGGAGAAGCAGCACCTAGAGGCAGGGAAGCAGCGACCATGTGCACTTGCGCACAGAGCATACGGGCAGCGTTTTTATGTTGAGGTCCGTATTATACCGCATTTTCATGCACGCAAGTCATAGAGGACTGTTTTTGGCACATGCTCGTGTCTCAAGGCATAGGTTCCCTACCCTGCAACATTCTAGGTCCCGGTTCTGCCAAGAGGGCACCTTCCAATAGGAGCCCTCTTCTTGAGACAGCACACCAAGAAATTTGTGTTTGTTGGGTTCGCACTAACTGCACCGGGATGCAGCCAAGTTATGGCCCTAAGCCAGAAGAGACACAGCGGTGATACTTGAAGCATTCGCTGCTGCAGACAAGAATTAAACCCTCATGTCATCAGGCGATGCTAGCAGATGTCCAGCAGCAGGCGTGGATCCCACCAGATGCCCAGCTTCTAGGGGTTGGCCTCCTAAAGAGGTTCTACCCCCTGAACCTAGCTAAGTCAAGCGGCTGATAGCCGATTTTGTCATGCTGGGCCTTTGACGCATCAAGCCAGCCCCTCCTGGTCCATAGGAGGACTTGGGAATTACTGTAGATCGCTATCAAGGGCTCATGCGAGTAGGATTCGGGTGATGCTGCTGGGTTTTGGAGCACAAGGGTGCGCAGGACTTGATTCAGAGCCAAATGGTGAGAGGCTTGCGCACTAAAGGAAACTGCGTTACTTTTGTTGACTTCCTCTATGTTTTTTCGCCTCCCGACACAACAGCGTGAGCCCAGTCACAGGTGTGAGGGCGAGGTGGGAAGGCCTCAATAAAAAGCAGGCAGAGGTATGTTGACCTGGCATCTGTACTCGTGCTCATGTCTTGCCGTTCAGAGACAAGCGGGGCCAGGGGCTGCTGACAGTCCAGTGAGCCCTTATGTCCATGGTGCCTTTTTGGGTGTCATATCAGGTGTTGCGACCGCATAAAGCTGCCGAGATAATTCGAGATAGCTTTAAACTTGTTGCGGGAATTGGTAAAGCTCATGGGGTAGCTCCCCCTTCAAAGCACGCATGTTTGTCTGGTCACCCGCCTCATGCCCCAAGCAGCAGAGCAGTAGAGTCTACCATGGGGAACAGGGAGAGAGTGCTCAGAAGCTAGCATCTGCACTCGCCTGGACATCCGAAGGCTCAAGCATGAACATGAAGGCTGCGTGAGAACTGATATGGGCGCGTCCAGCAGCCATTGTCGCTTCCGTACCAGGGCAACAAACCTTCCTGCAGACCCTTCTCGCAGCCGCAGCGACAGGTTTGGTCATATCTGCCGGGTGAATGGCAAGGTGGTTGCTGTGCCCTATTGTGCGGAGAAGATTCTGGTCTTTGATCCAGTGGCTGGAAACGCTGAGGCTGTTGACTTGCCTGCATGCATCAGCAGCACAGGAAATGGACAATATTTTTCCAGCTGCGTGGTGAACGGCAAGGTGGTTGCTGTGCCCTCTTGTGCGGAGAAGATTCTGGTCTTTGATCCGGTGGCTGGAAACGCTGAGGCTGTTGACTTGCCTGCATGCATCAGCAGCACAGGAAATCGCAAATATTGTTCCAGCTGCGTGGTGAACGGCAAGGTGGTTGCTGTGCCCTCTCGTGCGGAGAAGATACTTCTGATAGAGGATCTCGCGTGCACGCCCGCAATGAGCCTAAATCTTCACCTCGAAAGTGCCTGCACGGAAAATCTTCCAGATCTTCTTGCGGCAGCTCTCAGCCAGCGTGTGGATCTACACGGATGATCCAGAGCCACCCTGCCCTCCCCGCACCAGCATGACCGCCCTCAGGATCATCCAGAGGCCGAAGCTTGGTGCAGTGAAGGTGGCGCTTGTCAGTGCCACTTGTCCCGAGGGCAGAATGCTTCTCGTTGTGTTTAAGGGGACGTCTTTCATCGCAGACTTCCTGAATTGGAATTTGGAGCATGACCACACCATGACGAAAGATAAGGCTTTCTTCATTCACCGTGGTGCAGCAGGCGCTATGGGAAATCTGCAGTTTTGGCTGGAGACAGATTTCATGCGCCGCCTCGAGTCAGAAGGCATGCAAGGCGTGGCTCAGGTGGTTTTTGCAGGACATTCTCTTGGGGGCATGTACGCCCAGGTGATGTTGTATTTGGCTTGGCAGAAAATTGAGGCAGGTGGCCTCACCCCGCTGATGTCTAGCATGCGCTGTGTCACATTTGGTGCTCCGATGACATTCGGTGGCGGCTTGGAAGGTAATGGTCAGCTACAGAGTTTCAAGAGCTTCGCCAACAGACGGGCCGTCAATTATGTCCACGCGCATGACCCATGCCCACGGGCGTGGGGATCTCTGAACTTGCGTGTGTTGGTGCAGCAGGCATGCCAATTTACGAAGCAGAGCCTCCGGGACGAGCTGGGCACCGTTCAGGGAGGTTCCCAGGTTCTATTTGACAGGTAGTTTTGTGTGTTACATCGCGGAGAAACCCAACATACTGTAACAGAACATTAGCCATAGAAGGCAATTGCCTTCTATCACGGGGTTGCATTGTAGACTTGGCCATCTCTAGTTTCATGTCTCGCAGCTGTAACCAAGCGCCAAACTGCAACTTCAGGTTTGGCAGCCAAAGTCGTGGAAGGCATGGCCCAGGCACTCCTGAACCGGCCCGGCTTCAGTCTACTTGAGGAAATGGCCCGAGAGTACCGACATGTGATTCCGCTGAAGGCGGCTGTTCCTGATAGTTTGGCAACGTTTTGTTCTTGGAACGTGTTTTAAAACGACTTGCGCAGATAGAGTGTCGTTGGTGACCACGTCTTAGACACAGAGACGGAAATCACAGGAGGCTTCCCAAACCGACCAGTAAAGGTCTTGAGCACGTCGCCGCGACGCTTTCATTGGCTGACAGATTTCCAGCTGACGCCCGAGTCCCTACTGGACCATTCCATGGCGTCTCGGTCATACCCTAAGAATCAAGAGTCACATGGAAAAGAAAACGAAAAGTTGGATGGAGGCGGGGATTATGCTGTGGTTTGTATGGATCTGGATTCAACTCATTGTTGCCAAGCTGAATGTTTTTTTTTGGGTAGTTTCGCCTACAAGCAATGCGAAGCAACGAAACCTTACATCACAACCAAGCCGGAACTTTGTAAACGTGGGTATCCTGTCCGATGTCCAGGTTTGCTACGTGAACAGGCTTTATGATGCCTTCGATGACAATCGTCCTGCTTGCTACCTCTTCCCGCAGGATGACTTCATGTGACGTGCCGATTGGGTGGTTGTCAAAATTGTGGCATTTTCCACGTGCCACGGCCCCTACTGGAATAAGTATAGGGCAAACCAACTGGGACCAACGTTGTGACAAAGCTCAACCTAGCGTGTGCCCATGCTAGGTGCTTGAATGACAGATGTGAGCTTCTTCGCAGCCACCACGCAGTTCGGGTGGTGGGCCAGAAGTCGGATGATCAAATGAGCGTATCACAGAAGCTTGAATAATCGGGAACCTGTTGAAAGTATTGTGATATTATGGTTTTTAAAGCTCCATCCTAAACCCTAAGGGACATTGATAATATAGTATTTGGGCCCTAAAACCCTATTATTTGGGTCCTTGGACCCTTAGGAAATCATTTGAATTTGGTGCCTGCAGTATGAGCCCAGAAGCGGCAAAGGTGGAGCGCAGGCTGGCTGTAGCAAAACCGTGCAGAAGATTTCCCCTGGAAAACTGTGTTGCTGTTAAGGACCTTAAATTAAGTTACCATAATGGGTATAGATAGTAAATAATAGGGTTCCCCCAAAAAAGTAACTTAATTTAAGTTCCTTAACAGCAACCCAGGAAAATGGCAGGGATGACAAAGTCTAACGAGGTCCAACAGGTTCGACTACTGGGAGTCAGTGAGGACTGGCCTCAATTCTGGAGCGTGATGATTTTTGATTTGTCTTGGTGTTAGGTGTTGCATCCCGGCGGGCCTTTTCCGGAACATCCTGAAGATGTCTTCAAAGTGGTATGTTGCTCTACGTAGGTTTGCAACTCACAGTATGCAAGCTGAAGAGGGGATACCAGAAGTGTTTCTCGTTTCAAGTTTCTCGCTTCAACATGAAACATGACCCCGACCACGTACCGTTTACATGAACAGGCAAGGACCATGCAATGCTATCCCTTTATTTGTTTGGCTTGACCCAGGGATGGTTGCATGCGCTCGCGCAACTCAGAATCGGAGCATGCAAGCAGGGAGACTCAAAGTAAGAATCACATGTGTGCGATGCAGGGTCTTTCGGCTAGGCCTACTTTGCTGCAAGTGCTTCCAGTCTGAATGGGAATCCTAGCATTCCGTTTCCTGATGCCAGCTGATGTCCAGTCATTGCCCACTGCTTATTTGTAAGCTTCGACAGCCTGCACTTCTCGTGTGACACACCGCTGCAGCCGCACTCACAAATCCGTCGCTGCATGGTAGTTAGCTTGTAAACCATGCAAACCTTGGCTTTATGCGATCCTAGACCATGTGTAGCGTAGCCAGACATTCCGACCAAGGTGCAGCAGATAGAGCGAGACTACACGCAGAAGCTGGCATGTAGCTCAGGTTGTGACTTGAGGAGCCCATTAGTTTAGTCATCCTTGGTTGGGCATGGGACGATTAGATAGGAAAACATGTGGCTGTGTTTACCCTATAGCTTTTTGAGGTTTGTGTGTCCTCCTGCACATACAGACAAGCTGCTGTACTCAGATTTTCCTACGTCATTCAGAGTTGCCTACGCGCGTGGGATCGGATTGATCAGCATTTGAGTTTGGGGATACACGCATCTCTTTGCTCCAATAGGTGCCAGGCAAGAGGGTTCAACATCCCATTTTTGCCATTGGACCGAGAGTCGCTGCATCCTATGAACAACTTCCGAACTGAGGAGATTTCTTGGGCTTACAGTTGAGCTTCCCACTCATGCACATGCCAGTTTACTGAGAGATGGCCATCATACGTAGCCACTCAAAACATCTCAAAACCCTCGACCGAAGAAGATGTCAGTCGTTCATTGTTTTTGCCTACTCAAACACAGAGCTCCCACCTTCCCACCACACACCCTACAAGCCTAGAATCTAGAGCCGGGGTCCGTCCAAATCAGGAAAAGAGACACTCATGCACATTACCCCTGGCTCGAGCTGTATGTCTTGAAGCCCCAAAATCTCACAGACAAGCAAGCGTCATGTCTGTTGCAAGCTACAGCCCTCAACAGCCTGGGCGCACTCCACAGTTCAAGCTTATTGTCTTTGACCTTCTGCCAGGAGTTCCCACAACTTGAGCGGCCACACTGCCTGCAAATGTGCGTCACGTGTTAGTTTCTGTGCCGATGTTATCCTCACATAGTACTGAGACAGACCCCCACGATAGTCTTAATCCACTTCTACGACATATCCAAAGGATATTATACAGCATAGGACATTCGCAGATGATGTGGCAGCCTTCCGCACAAAACAGAAAAGACAGTCCATTGCCGAAGAGACCAACAACAGTAGCAGTAGCCATGATATGCTTTGCAGAAAAAACAGTTCAAACATTCAACATCTCGAACGGCACTCATCGCCAATCAAGAAGATTATATGTAGTTGTATAGAATTGTGGGGTAGTTGTCTTCTAAGAAGTAGCTATCACGGCCACTCTTGGTTCGCACCTCACAGAAAAACGAAACACACACAAATTTACAGCGTGAGAGCTAACCATGGCCTCCAATGGCAGCGGTTTGGGCGCTCCGAGTCTGGACCCGCACAGGGTTGAGGGAGATTCGCATTGTGTATCGGTCTGAGTGCTGCTGGACTTCTTTTGGGGGCTTCAGGGTGGATCCTGCTACATCCCAGTGTTCGCTTATCCGGAAAGATGCACAAAAGCAGACTTCGCAGAACAGATACGGCCTTGTGCGGGCAGACATCACCTAACCAATCAAGGGTTTGTCTTGTTCGTCTGGTATTTTTGTCTCCGAGATCCTTGAACCTCCCAATGCTATGCCCCCCCGGCTTTCTATTCATTAAGCAATTTGCTGCGGAGGACACGTCATCGGTGACATGTCTGTATCCCAGCCTCCTACCTTGCATGCATAGGCCATGCCTCGGATGTGTTTGCATCTAGAGTGCGGGGTGCTGAGGCGCACGTCCTGATACATAGAGGCATGTGATTGAGGGAACATGGAGGGTGTCGTCAGGAAATTTCCCTTGAAGGGTTGAAGTTGCAACTGTCTCGAAAGAACCGGAAGCTGACGTGCTTTACGCCAACCAGGCAGTCGACGTGGAGCCTTCTAAGCAGGATGGCATCTAGCAGCTAGCTTGCAGCCTTTCAGCATTAGCTGATGCGTTTAGTATCCTTTTGCAGGCTTGAAGGCCTGTCTGGATTCTTCTGCTGCAAAACATGTCCGCCCCACTCGTCACGCACTCCCGCACTTTAAGTCCAGTTAGCCCTGCCGGCAAAGTCGGCAAAGATCCAAATCTGAAGCCTGCACTGGAAAGGTCAAGCCAACGGCGAGAATCTCAGGGCATGACATGCTGGTGGGCTTAGGGAAGTTCCAGTTCCACCAAGTTGTAGGTGATCATGTGTTTGGCGTAAACAACATGCAAACCAGTCCTGGGAATCCCGTCAGTTGACGAGCCGAGTTTTCTTTCAGCAAAGGAGAGTTGAAACGAACGCTGTAACTATCATCTCTTTGATAGCCGTAAGGCTTTGCTTGGAGTTTGGTTGCTGAATGGGATCATGGTGGTGATGATCTTTCTGTAGGGTCGGGGGCAACGAATGATGAAGCATTCTCTTGCCGAATCCAGCCCAACGAATGTTCCGAATATTGATTGGACGAGGTATCATAGAGTCTCCAAGGCTACTAAACCGTTGTTGCCCCTTCGAATCCCAACTAGGCAGAGCTTGCTCGTTAGCATTGCAGCTAGTCCTGATCAACTTGTGAGCCTCTGCTCTCAATCCTGAAGGGAGCCCACTGCCTGTAGAGCGTCTGCAGTTCATGCCTCGAGATACCTCGCCTGAGGCAGCCCTGTGCTGGCTGTGGAGTGGGACCCGAAGGCATCCCTTTGGGAAACTTTGGCGTGGGTCAGGTGCTTGCCACTGTGATAAAAGTAGGAGTCTAGTGGGCAAGTGCTCCAGTATTTTTGGGTGTTAAAGTGTCTTCTTCAGACATTAAGCACCCCGCCTGTAAGTAGGTCAGCCATGCTCGGTCCCCTGAGGCAGGCGCAGACCGTTGTGTGTTTTCCCATGTTGTGGATGGGCTTGGCTTGACGATTTCCTGCTTCTGTTTAACCTGCACATCATCAGACAGCTGCCATTCCTCAATACAGCGCTGCGACGACCTCGTTCGCTAGACAGCAAGAATTACAAGGGCGTTCAAAGTCAGGGACGTCAGGTGCGTCGCTGAGTTTACAACTTAAGCGTCATTCTCTGCCCACGCCACATGTCTAAGCTCCTCACAAGGCTTGAAACCCTCCACGATCCTGCGCCAGCAAGCCATCCGAAAGCTCTGCAGTCAAGCGTTTGCGTGTGGCACCCCTCATTGGGACCCTTGCCCCATGTCACAAAATAGCCCATATCTCTATTCTCATGCAAAAACAGGACTGTTGGTGGGTGGGGTCAGTATCCAGCAGCTAAACGCTAAACTGTTGACTCTGGAAGGCGGGCAGCAAGTTAGCCTCTGCATCTGCCGACGGCACGCTGCGCCTGTGGGACCCCGTTTTAAGATGAGATTGTTGGGACTAAGACGTCTGTGCTTGAACTTACAAGGACGTCCACCACCCTGATGTTAAGCACCCCCCTCATGATCGCATGACTACAATGATGAGTATTTAGTGGGAGAGCGCAGAGATTAGTTGTGTTGATGGCTTTCGGGGGTTGGTCTCGTAGACTACTTACTGCCAAAGTGTACTGAATTGTACCGACCGGTCCATACTTGTTCTTCCCGAGCCTTGATGGCAGGACCCCAGCACCGGAACCTGCGAAGACCAGTTGCCCGATGGAATTCAGGGGTGTGTTCTGCTAGATTGTTTTTTCAACAATCAGGGGTCCTCTTTGGCTCCTGTACGAGGATTATTACCATGTGTAAAAGCCTAGTGGAAGGCTGAACTTTTCCTCAAGGAGTTCCGCCTAGAGATTTGGATTGTTGCCAGCCTTCAGGGCCCTTTAGCTTGTAGCTAGCTTTGTCAGCAGGGATACGTACCCAAAAGGCTAGGGCCGGAGGTCAGTTTAAAGGGGGAAGCCACGATAAGGGTGCTGGGCAGGGGAAGCTTTGTATTCGACAAGTCTACTAAGAGCAAATAGCCAACAGCCTACGCTGAGCTGCTTCTCGGAAGCATAGTGTAAGACTCCTTCCTCTTATTTCGGTCTCCTCACAAGAAATCAGGAGACACCATGACTCATGGGATGTGTCTGCCTCCTTTGGACCGTTCGGTTTTTTCGGCAAAGTGCCAACAATCCCTCAAGCCATATGCCCCTCTACATGGCGCTGTTTCCGTGTCGTCACCCGTTTTCTTTGTTAAGCCAATACCTTCTCCATACAATGTGTGGCTCCCGCTGTCATTTCTTGCAATTGTCCTCTGGACGGCCCATGCACACAGGCTGGAGACTTCTGAGCCGCGGGGGTTCGCCAGTCGCCGCCTCAGCTTTACCTGAATACGGTGTTAGATCCCTGTGATTTGGGGTAGTACTTTGAATCTTTTTAAGGGCAGTCATACCTTGTGCGGAAATTGGGGGGAAAGGGCTGTCTCAACACGTTAGGGCTCCCTGCTCTAGGAGCCTTGATGTTAGGAGGTTAGTGGGGGATTACTCGCGTGAAGCAGAGCCATTTCGAACAGGGAGCAGTGCGACATTTGCGCGGGTCCGTTGGACAGGCATAGTACGAGCGAAGACAGGAATGCAGGAGAACTCTGGACTTCAGGCGCAGGCTTGTCACTTTCGACATATCACAGGATCTTCAAAGCTAGACTGATACTAGTACGTACTTCGACATGACTTCAGCGGACATGTGTGTAAGGCTGTATCGCCTGGGCACCTGACGGAGTGCGCCTTGCCACCGGCTATCAGGCTGAAGATGATCATTGCTCCATGCATGTTTGATTTCAGAAGCGTACCTGGCGGACGAACGTTTGGCCTAGCTAGTTTGAACTGCTTACCTTCAGAATTGAGAGAGATATGGGCCCAAGGGAAACTGAAGGTTTTCAAAGGTTTCAGGGCGTGCTGTCTTGAGCGGAAACTTGACTGCTCAGCTAGTGTCAGCTGAATAAGTGCACAACCCGGTTCTGCGAAGATGCCTACTGCAATGTCGTTGGGAAGGCTAGCTGTGATTTTTGCGTGGGTCAAGCTGTATCTTCGGAGGCAACAACTTGACCCATAACGTTAACGAGGGCTTAGTGGCCCCTGGCATCCTTCCCCTTTGTGTCGGCTTCAGCTGCTCCCCAGCAAAAATGCTTGGAACGGTTTCAGTAATTTCTGGCATCTGCCCCGAAGTCGATCTATTCACGCGGCTGTTGACCCGGCATTAATAGGAGAGTGATCACGCCCCCACAGAAATCCAGGCAGGCATCTTTTGTGCTGAATGACCGGGGATCAATTTGTGAGAAGGTCTGAAGAATGAGAGAACCCACCTTGACAGGACGGTGAGGTTGTCGTGTGGTATCCCAGCGCTGCCCTTTCCACGGTGAGTTGCTCGGGCCACACGAACCAGGCCAGTGAAATGGGTGTTGCAGGTGCAGGGTTCTCTGGAGGGATGCTGCTTCCATAATAAGCCATCTTTTGCTCGGTCGTCCCCATGTTTCCCATATCTCCAAGCGGCGTTGTTCGGGGTTGTAGGAGCATGGAGCTTGGCTTCCGAGAAGGCTGCTTCAGCTTGCCGCGTTTGACCTACCGCTTAGCCTGATGAACCATTCGTAGGCAGTAGGAGTAGGAGAAGGGTGACAAACATCCAAAAAAATGGTGTCGGCCTGGCAGGCATGAGACACCTAGGCCTGAGGTCCATACATTCTTGTTCTGGAAAGCTGAGAACTAATTGTGCTTCAGACCCTAAACCCTAAACCCAGGCCCAAATCCCCCGACTTCATTGGCCGGAGGGTTTGATCATGAGAGTACTTTGAAGGCCGCAGAAAGCCTCGCGCATGCAAGAGCGAAGCCTGGGGCCCCACCAGACGCTGCCCTCATCTGGGCTGCCAAGGAACTTAAGTGAAGTAACTTTAACTTATAAATATACAATCTCTATATACATACATGTATATACACATATGGGGATGACAGAATGGTTGCACATGATTTCCTTGTAATGGTACGTAACTTAGCTGAAGCGTCTGAATAGCAGCCCGGTAACTCGACATCCCCAAGTTACAGGCCCCAGGCCCAACCTCACAGCTTCACCACCTGAGCAGTACCCCTTGAGCTATAGTCAAAACTACTTAAGAAGGTTTTATGGGGGATTATAAGGGGAGTGTTACAGGGGTTATTAAGGGGGATACTAGGAGTTTAGACTACGGCTCATTTAAGGGGTTGCTATAGTCCCCACTGCATAGTAAGATGATATCTTCCTTACTTTAATGGGTACCTATAGTCCCCACTACAGAGTAAGATGATATCTTCCTTCTGGGTACTGTACTTTACATAAGAAGCATAGAATGTTACTTGGCTCAACCACTGAATGCCCTAAGGTCCCTAAACCCTAAACCTGAAACCCTAAACCCAAAATGAACCCTAAACCCTCAATAATCCCTAAACCCTAAACAAACCTTAAACCCTAAATCTACCCTAAACCCTAAACCGCGAACGCAGGTCCGTTGCATTGCTTGGAGCCCACAAGGTGGGGAGCAACTCCGCTCTTCAGGTTTAGGGTTCAGTTTAAGGTTGAGGGTGTAGAGCTTCTATTATGTGATAGGCTCCTCAAGGGGGCCCCTTGCCTGGGGGACCCACAATAAAGCCTCTCTACGACCTCCCTAAGGCTCCCTAGAGTCCCAAAAGGTCTCCTATCATGGGGGCCCCTTACATGGGGCCCCATTATAGCTTCTATACTTATGCTATTGTGTGGGGTGGGGGGGGGGGGGTGTTCGGGGTACCTTTAAAGGGGCTTATAGGGGTTGCTTAGGGAGATTTAGGCTGTAGCCTTTAGGGTTCCCAAAGTTAGAGGTACCTGGTATGGGTCCCGGAATCAGGGTTGTAGTTTTATGAGGTCTATATTTCCATATTGGGGCCCTCCAATTTATGGAAACTACCATATAGACAAAATGGTGGGTTATAGATAGGATTGGAGTTCTACAGTAATGCAGATCTTCTACGACTAGCCTGTGTCAATGGGTTTGAAAGGTTCCTTTAAGATGTCTTGCTCTGTGGCGTTCCCGTGGGAATTCAGATCCACAGACGGGGTAAAGTTTGCCGATCTACTGGGTAGGCCCCTGGGATATTTAATATGTTCCCTAATTGCTTTAATAGTGGACCCTATATATCAACATTTTTCAGAGGGTTTTAGGGGCCAACCCAGTCTAGCAAGCCTTCCAATGATGTAAGTCCGTGCAAGCTTGTACACTTCCATGCAGTAGAGCCCCTGAAAAACTCAGGTACCCATAGCCTTAATCAAGATATTCCAAACCGGAAAACTGCAGGCAAAGACTGCGTGGCTTCGGGGTCTTTGGATGGGACCGTCAGGACAGGGCTGCACAAATTGTCCTGGATGCCCCCTGCCCTGCATGAGTCGCTTTGTGCTGATGTGACTACATGAGCCGATTCGCAGATACGACTGCTGATTTTTAATTCTCTTCCTGCAGAGCACTTCTTACGTCTGCTGAGGTACTGCGCAGGCCTAGGCAGATCTGCAGAGCATTAAGCTTACTGAAGTTGCTTTTTGCTAGTTATGTTTACTGTTGTCACCGAGAGCATTCAGAACGTATTCTTTTTTAGTTGCAGTACTTCATCAGGAGAGTATAACCGCTTCAACAAAGCAAGCAGCACCATATGATTGTTCTCCCTACATGATCAAATCCGGCCCAGGATCGCCTGAACCTTCTTTATCTGAACCTTATCCTTCGGTCCCCAAACATGACACTGTAAGTGTAAGCATCTGCCTGAATGCATGAAGAGGATATGGGAGCCGAAGAAAGGCGTGCTGCATGTTTTTGGTCTGCATTTTCACCTGGATAGCCGACCCGGCCTCTGTCTACAAGTTATGAATGTACACATATCGCTTGACTAAGTATCTTCGTATGTGTACATTTGCATGTATAAAATATTCATATATACACATATATATATATATGTACACGTGCTTTTTATGTCCTCACACACACATACACTTACAAATGTCCTTTTCTTTGTTGGGTGGGATTCCGTGAAGCGCAGCAGGCATCTACGCCAGAGTACTTCCTGGGCACGGGTATGCACAGCGGCCCCTGAAGCGGTTCCCCTGAATTATCCTGTCTTCCAAACAAGGCCTCTACACCTTACAAGTTCATCTGATTAAGCCCTAGAACGGTAGCAAACTGCAGATGTTTGGTTTGATGTTGATGGCCGGAGCCCAGATTGGAACCCAAAATGCCAGTGCATTGTTGCTGTTGCCTCCAGTTGATGTGTGCTACAGGTAGCTTGTTCGTTGGCTGTTGGGAAAGTATTTGATGCTGACTAGGCACTCGGACCCAAAGGGAGGGTGGCAAGATGCAGAGGTACCTTGTCTGCCTAGCGATGAGCATGTTGAATCGAAGAGCCTTGTGGCAGGTAAGTGCCTCAAGACCTGTCAGGGCGATGGTGGCTATGTGTCATGCTCAGATTCGTTCAAGCCAAAGCTCCTGAAGCTTAATCGGCTTAATCCATAAGCCTGAAGAATTGCTGAGAATGCTGTTCCCTGCAAAGCCTGCTCGAATGGTTGCCGTCCTCTATTTAGAATAGATCGGGCCTAGAAAAACCCTGATAGGAATCCTTCAATTATTAGCCCGAATCATAACACGCATGTAGACGCTACGAATCCCACCGTAAAGCACTATCTGACACCGAGCGTCCCTTTGAGCAAAGTTTTGTCAGTGGCCCTTAGTATGAAGGAGCTAGTGCAAGGGCTATCTTTTAGGCAGGAAAGCCGCATTTCAGGGATTGAAATGCTTCAATCGTGCCAGGCCCACAGGTTCAGACTTACAGAGTTAGCGATTGATCCTGGGGATCGATAGGTCAATAAAGGGGAGCCAGCTGGAAAAGAGAATGGTAAATGTAATGGGTGCTGAGGTCATTATAGGATTTAGGATGTATGGACCTTTTTGAAGGTGCCCATGAGAAGGATAATAGCACACTGTGTCCGAACTGGGACATAAAGGCGAGCAATGCTAAGGTCTATTGCCTCCTCTGGCATCCGGAGGCTTTGTGAGTTGAATGAGCAGGTTCAGTGCGTATGTGCACGTGTATGGTTGAGAGGCTGTCTTTATTGAGGAAATCTAAGCTATGCAGGTTGCAGCCTCTTGAGGATGTACAGAAGGACCTCTACCCAAGCAGTCTGGGGCTTGTGGCTCCGGAATTTTCGCAGATGTCCATCATAACCCTTGAGCGGTGCAGGTGGGTAGGTTCATGCAGATGTTGTAAGACCTACCTGACAAACTCCTGGCTCGCCGCAGCTTTTGCAGTCTCAACCAGTTCGTGCAGTGTTCAGAGTCATAGACCCCACTTCTCGTGTAGTCATGTACGCCTTTGCCTCTTTCACGGCGCTGCTTGTGGCGCTCTCCGGAGCGGCAGAGGTGAACGAGACCAACACGTCGACCACCACCATGACATCCACCATGACATCCACAATGACGTCCACCATGACGTCCACAATGACGTCAACCATGACGTCAACCACGACAGAGACCATGACTACCACCACGACGATGAACATGACGATGAACATGACAATGGACAACTCAACTGAGGCATCAAACGACACCACCACGACCACAGGGGCAAGTGGCAGCTCCCCAGAAGCACGGAGATTCGACTTTCCTGTTTTCTACCCTTTCTAACTCCAGGCTTTTCTGTCCAGGAAACTTTGCATGTAAGGTGCTGTGAGCTATAGCCGAAGGTGCTATCCGATTGTGGTCGCGTGGGTGTCCTCTGTGCTCGGCCTCGTTGCGGCCGCGTGAGCTGCGCACGACTTGAGGGACTAGTTTTGAAAGGTGCTTTTCTCGCAGGCGCCCATCCAGGCGTACACTTTGCATTCTTTTGTAACCTGAAATGAGACAGTCGGTGCATGTTGCAGCAAGTTTAGAGCCCGCTGGGGGAAGGATGTGGCGCGTGTAAGGTGCACCCTACCATGATCCAAGCGGGCCTTATCGCTAGCTTGACTGAGCAACGGCGGAGACTAGGGTTGAGGCTGTTCGACTTGGCGGTGTCTTTCAGGATGGTTCCCCCATATTCCTTGTATAGACAACTTTCTATCCTCCTGAAAACCCGACCCAATTCCCATCTCTAACTGTTCGGGCGTTGATTTTACACCTGCAGACTGAGGTAGGAAGGCGCTCTTAAGTTGCCATAAGGGTTCATCATACAGCCTATTTTACGTGCCGTGGCAGGATATGCCCACGCAGCTTGCGAAGCATTCGACGAATTTGGCAACCAACTGGCCTAAAATCCAAACATGAAAAATTGCCCCTGTATATAGAGTCCTGAGATGTTGAGCATATGATAGATTCTGCTTCTTTGATGTTGGAGGCCTTACACTTGCAATTTGGATGCTAGTGGGGTTTCTCTAGATGTCCCCCGGCCCCCCTTCCTGCATGGGAGCTTAACCATCAGCAGCCGTCAAAAAGTAGGAGCCATTGTGCTTCAACCTGGATGTCTCCATGGCTTGCTGTTCCATGGTAATGTGAACAGTTGAGGACATTGGGGACGGCCATTTTCCTCTCAACAACACCTGCAACACTTGGTTGCAATTTTGCAGGAGGCCTGAAATTGGCCTCGTTTCCACTACAGTAATTCGCAGCACCGAAGAGACGCGCGCGCGTGCATTGGAGACCACAAGACGTTGAGGTTCACTGTAGAGTGTAGGCCTCAAAAGCTGTTGACCCCAAGCCTGCCACCGTATTTTGGGTTGAGAGCGGGTTTGCCACACTTGGGGGGTTACCATTTGGATGTCCCTACAATGAGGACTATGCTATTTTTGGGTCTATATTGGGCTCCCTCTATTTCAGGCGGGTACAACAGTGAGTATACTTTTTTGGGGTCAATGTTATGGTCCCTCTATCCCAGGAAACTGCCACATGCCTTTCTCTTACGTTGTATTTTGTTAATCGCAAGTCGAGTTTATTGCCATTGCATCAGCTTGCGTGCACATGGTTAGATTGTGGCCGCACACCCCGTGCTTGTAGCATGTTACGACCCAAGCCGCCTAGGAAACGAATCAACGATTGGCTAGCGGGGAGCGGGGGTTTGCTATATATATATAATTATGTAATGCAATATATATATATACATATTTTTTTATTATGGTTATAAGAATATATACAAGCCTGAAAAGCATGAGCAACGTTAGGGGCTTTGGTAGTTTCCGGAGACGGAGTGCGCCAAAATTGCCCGCAGCCGCTACACTTTAACTGCCTATATAACCCTATCATCCCTTAGCAGGACCCCCGTAACCCTCAACCCTAAACTTTAAAGAGTAGTTTCCGTTTTCGTTTCCATTATCTTATGCAACCCCTACTGTATATCCCACTTATGATTCCTATATAGCCCTATATGTTCTGCTTAAGGGGTCCAGTATTGACCCCCCTAAACCTAATGTCCCGGAAAGCCCAACCCTTAACCCTCAACCCTCAAAGCACATGGAGGCCACAGCTCTGGCTACAGGGGGCACAGACGGCGTCGCACGGCTCTTTGACCCGCGCACGGGGAACTGCCTAGTGCTCTGCCAGGTGAAGTTTGAGGGGTCGGGGGTTTAGGGGTTGAGGAGGTTTTAGGGCTCTTGTGGCTTGGGGGTCTGGGTAGGCCCCCTGGATATTTCATATTTTCTCTAATTGCTTTAATAGGGGACCCTATATATTAATATTTTTCAAATGGTTTTAGGGGCCGACCCAGGGGTTCAGAGCTTAGAGACTCCTAGCTTAAAGCAAGTGACCGAAGAGTAGCTTTCCCAGCTCAAAGGGCTCTGGGTTTCACGTTATACGGTCTCAGACTGTAGGTGAGCCCCCCACCCCAAAAAAAATTACCTCAAGGCATAATGGGAATGGTATCAGGGTGCTGTATCTTCCTACTGTACTGACATGACTGGATGGGGCCCTATCCTAAGGTTGACGCTGGAGGGTTAAAGTAGGGCTTGAGGGTTTTCGTGGCATTTGATGGATTGAGATGACGTAGGCTTGTTCGGCGGATCGCGCCGACATTTGTATGTAGAGAATTTGGCTGTGCTGCTTCAGGTTGGATTAGGTTTGCCAGCTTCCCAAACTCTGGCAACTCAGGCTGAAAACCATCACATGGTCAGAGTTGAAATCAAGATGATACCGTGCCTCCTTTCAAAGTGGTAAGTCATCCTGACATAAAGTCAGAGTACCTAGAGGTCGTATACCTACACACAATAGAAAGCTTCTTGATATGGTTTGGAAACGGCTTGGCAGGTACGCTGGGAGGGCCATGTGGGTCCCATCTCCTCCCTGGCCTGGGGACCAGGCGCAGCGGCTGAGGTTTAGAGGTCAGGGTTTGGTCTATCAGGATCTTCCTTTTTTAGGGGGGATGCTTGGGATGCTTTGCTGATGGTTTGCGGGATGCTATTCGTCCAATATGATTTGTTTCGGGCTTGCATTGGCGCAAAAAGTCCAGATGCTCCTTTGATGCTATCATCGCATATCATAGAGTTGTTGTTGGATTCCTGGTTTTCAGGGCGTGGTTACTCTCATGCACAGAGCTGAGTATCCGTATAAACCCTACATAATTCCGGTTTCCCTTGCGTTCTCACTTTCTGTTCAGTCCTCCGATTCTCGAGTAAGGGGGGGGGGTAATTAGACACCTTCTGAACTGTTAGCATTACTAGTATTAGCTATTATTATCTATCTATTATTATTATTATCTTCACTTTTACTTTCACCATTACTGTTACTATGCCTATTGCTACAACCATATTGGGTCTTTCCACAGGAGAAGCAGTCTCTGGCTCGTCTCCCCGTCGTAACCTCAACTTGCGGGGCTTCAAAAGGTCTTGTATCAAGGGAGCATGAATCGGAAGTCTCCACATTCTTGCTGGACAGTGAAGGACAAGTACGACACGCAAGGTGCAACAATACTGCTCTTCGCAAATCACCGTCAACTACATGGGATGCTTCCTATTCTTGGGGCCAAGTAACGTCCTCTTCATCACTCCAAGGCCTGCCTAACTTGTCCTCTCCTCGTTAGTGGATGCCACACCCTACACCGCGGTTAGATGTTCATGGGCAGTTTCATGTTGGAGTATATGTTGCCCAATTAAGGTCACGTGAAACTTAAGAGCCTTCTGCTCAGTCCGCCAACCCCAGAGGCAGAGAAGGGACGGACACGGCGTACCAAAGCGACGACGCAAATGGACCACGCCACGCGGCAAGTGGAGCGTCGCAACGTGGCATGAGCGGTTGTGAGAGGACACCGCACCGCTCAGATGTCAGTGTTTCGCCCACGCGCGCTCGCGCGAACGCATGCGCGCGGCATTCGCGTGTAATGTGGCACCCCTTTTAATGATGGGGGGTCCCCCC
>CAJNIZ010005592.1:0-21035 GCA_905231905.1 Symbiodinium pilosum | reverse complement strand
ACCACCACCACCACCACCACTTCTCGCGATCGTGGAGTCCATATTGCATTGTCTTCCCTCTACTGCTATCCTGAAAGGTCCTGCGCTGCAAAGGCCTGGATGCCTCAGAGCTCCTCAACCCTATGTGTACCACCCCTCAACGCCCGCGAGCACAAAGACGTTGAATCCCCAAACCCTAGCTATGGCAGGACTACTACGACGAGCCCAAGGACAAGGAGACCGCAACGGAGACAGCAGAAGCAGTGGAAGACGGGACGGCAGAAGAGGCACCAGAGCCAGAGGAGTGAGACTTCTACTGGCCGCCAGAGGGAGTGGAGGAGTGATCTTGAGAACACTGGAATAGGTCTAGGCTTCAGGATCTGTAGGGTTAGAGTTTGGGGAACAGCATGAATTCCTGAAGCATAGAAAAACAATTATCAAAGAACGTTGGGCGCCCGAGAATCAAAACAGTTTGAGAAATATGGGCAAAAAGGCATCCAGGTCTAAGAAATGACATTAATCCTTTCCGTGTAATGTTAAGGGGATCCCCGCCCTTAGTGTAATGACTCGGGGTATTTATCGTACCATCCAAACATTAAGGAGGGGGGGTAATTGAAATTTGATTAACATTGTGCAAAATTCGATTAAATCTAATAAGGNNTAAGGGACTATTTCAAATTAGGGCCCATTGGAGACAATCAGAAATTAGGGGCTTATAAGGAACTAGTGGCAATTACGGCCTTACTAGGGACTAGTTCAAGCTAGGGCCTTACTAGGGACTGTTTCAAATTACGACCTCATTTAGGATTAGCTCGAATAGGGACTTATTAGCCGCTATTTCAATTTGGGGCCTTATCAGGGAATATTTCAACCTGGGGCGTTATGACAGATTGGGCCTTTTCAGTGACGATTTCAAATTAGGGCCTTATAAGGGATTACCTCAAATTAGGGCCTTATGAGAGACTACTTCAAATCAGGGATTGGTTAGGACTTTTTCAAATTAGGCCTTATTCTGGACTATTCCAAATTAGGGCCTTATTAGGGACTATTTCAAATTAGGGCTTTATTAGGGACTATTTTCAAATTAGGGCTTTATTAGGGACTATTTTCAAATTAGGGCCTTAGTAGGCTATTCCAAATCAGGGTGTGTTTCTGGAAATCTTCTATATCGATTCCTTTATGAAAACAATTCAAAAACAGTCAAAATCTAGGAAATCAAGAACATCTCTACTCCTCAAGAGTCGTGCTAAAACACCACCCTAATTCAGAGGATCCGAACCGCAATTTACTTTAGTCTTGGCCTTTTTCAAGGTTGTCTCGGGGGCAGAGTTCGGAATTTGGAATTTTGGCGAACGCGTAGTTTATATTAGGTGGGGGGGTGTTAAATTAATATGAGGGGGGAAGGATTACTGCAATGCGCATGAACAGCTCCTTATGACGCCAAGGGTTCATATAGGTATATAATATATGCTCAGGGCCCGCAAGGGTTTACATATAGGTACTTTGAGGCCCAAGTATATACTGCATAGCTACACGGTCCCTTGGGGTGACAAGCCTGATGAGGAACTCCCAGATCTTTTGAAGGGTTGTGGGGATGTAGGGCAAGCTCATAGCTCCAAAGACGCGTGTGGAGTTTACATGTGAGCTATAGTCTAGACTCCTTAAAGGGGGGGTTATGTAGGGGATTAGGGTTTAGGCTTTAGGATTTAGGGTCTAAAATCCTTAAGGGGGTTATATAAGGTATCATATAGGGGAGTAGTATAGGGGTCATTCAGGGGGATGCTAGGAAGTTACACCGTGGCTCGTGTGAGTCCGCCTCGACGGCCAGTAGGAGAAGCGCGCGCTTGGGCAGAACCATCTTCCCTGGCAGACCTTGCACCTCCAGCCAACACATTCCAGAGCAATAGCAATTTATTAATAATAGGAAAAACCATTCATACTAGTCCTGGTGTTAATGAAACTAGCAAGCATATTGCGAGTGGCGTGGCTTAAAGCTTCAGGCGGCCTTGATTCTGTACGCCCCACCTATGGTCTCCACATTTGATGTTGAATGTTGTTTTGCTAATGTGTTCATAAATATCGCCAGGGCCACCTACAACGATCATGATGTTGATGAATGATCTTCACTTTGAGAACCAGTCTGTGACGCTCTTAAACCTTAAACCCTTTGTTAGTTGCAGTCTGACACGCTGCCCCCAGCAGCCGCAGCACCGCAACGCCCACGCTAGAAAAAGTTCGCAGGCTTAATTGTGATCAAAGAGGATAAGGGTGGTCATGTTAAGCTTGTTCCTGCTATGCCAACAATAGTAGTGGGAGGACCATCTACAGCAGGGTTCCAACAATGAGGATGGATTTTTTCCGGCAATCAAGGAAACCTTCTTTGGAGTCCTTAGAATTAATGCGTATGATAGTATGTTGGGGTACGCGGGGAGACTGTGTTTTCGGGAAATACTTACATAAACTGCCTCATGCTGGCTTTCGGACGGTACAGGGCCTAAACAATCAGACCATGCTGTTTGGAGTAGCTTGTCGCAATGGGGGTTTTGCTTGAACGGTCAAAATCGTTCCGCAAGGAACTTCCTAAACCTTAAATCCCAAACCCTAAACCCCAGAGACGCAGGCGTGGTGTGTCAACAAACAAGGAGGGGATGAGTTCACATGAGCTATGGTCTAAACTCCTAGTTTCCCCCTTAATAACCTTATCATACTCCCCCATATAACCCTCTTTAAAGGCTATAGCTCACATCAGCTTGTTTTGCAGGAACGCTGTTCATGGTTGCCTTTAGTGCCTTGATGGGTCCGGAAGAACCCCTGATTCTGAAAGTGTTCGCGGATATTCTCCCCTAAACCTGTGGCAGCCCTTCAAGCTTATGATATAGGCTGCCATTTTCTGTTTTCAAGATGCAGCATGTGGGGTTGGGTAACGAGGGTTCCAAATCAGGTCTCTGGCTTGATAGTTGAAGCTTATGATATGGAGCCGCAGGGTGTCGTATATCATTGCGTTCAATCGCCTCCTCCTGAGGAAACACTTCACCACGCCTGTGTGCTAGGAGGTAATTAGAAGTCGTGCTGTACAATTGCAATTGAATCCTGGCGACGGCCATAGCAGAACAGACTGTATGGAGGGGTTTTCGTGAAGAGGTTAATAGCCGCTCTCATTTCGTGTGGGTAGCTGTTACTGAGTGACCTAAAGAACCGTTTTTGGAAGTGTTCTTGAAGTACAGTTTCGTTTGAAGAGTGGAAAGAATGTGTCAGGGTTCCAAATTATTACTATTACAATTACGTTTACTATTACTATGATGATTATGAGGACTATTGTATTATTATGATTATCATTACTGTAATGTTTAATCGTGAACTGGAAGGCCTCGCCTCAATAACTAAGGCGCAGGAAACCACGCGGTCCCAAACAGCCGAAGAAAAATGCTCGGCCCCCAGCACACAGCCATGAAGGCTTCCTTTCTTTCCTGAAAGTGAAGGGTTTAGGGTTTAGGCTGTTGTGGGAGATGACAAAATTAAGCGTCCACTTCGGCATCCTCATAAATTGGGATTACAATACTACCACACTCACGTGGGATTCTGTGTTTGTGAAGCTGGGAACGAAACTTGGATTTTCACGACTGTGCCAGCGCTTGCATACCTTAGCGGCGTCTAGATGGAGGTTGTTCAAAAGGTCCTTGCAAAGAAGGGGCTGTTGAGAATACACTTTCCCAAAGGAGGATCCTTTCCAAGAAGGGAACCTACCCTATGGCCATTTTGGGATATTTTGGGGACAGTTATTTTTACTATCATTCTTGTTATGATTATCACCATCACTATCATTGTTTCTGTTATCATTATTGCTATTAACATTTGAACAACTACCATATATACATGTCCGCCTATCGAATCCCCTCTATAACCCCCTTTGAAGGATTTTGGATTATAGCTCACCATGGCATGAAAGCATGCGGACAGCTCGTTATCGCCTTGAGTTGCCTTGGCATCCCAACTTATCCAGCAGGATCTTGCCTTTACCGGGGAACGATGCAAATGGTAGATCATGCAAACCCTAAACCCTAAACCCCTCTAAGTCTGGGCATGCACAAACCTAGGATCTTGGATGCCCGTGAATACAGTTACACCTCGAATATTCAGAAGTTCTTTTGCCTGACTTTCATGATTAGCCGCTAATTTACGCCTACCCCCAAACAGAGCTCCAGTCTCGAGGAGCACCCGTGGCTTCAGAGGGAGCGAGAATTCATGCCCCCTTGGCGACTCCACACCCCTTTGACCTTCCATGCAGTTTGCATGGTTGGTTAAATTAAAGCTTACGCGACCTTCCCAGATCCTCGAAAAGCTTCTCCGTACGACAACTTCAACTATGGCTCACCCAAGCCTGAAGTAGACCCCGAAGCCCCTCAGAATCTTAGGCGCCTGAGACTCGGGCTCGAATATGGTAGTTCCACAAAAAAGGGGGACCCCGATATAGACCCCCAAATACTATAACCCACGGCGACCCTCTAAAAAGGTGGCCCCAACTTTGGGGAAATTCCCCACATGGGAAATGTGCCTGTGCCGTTCGCCAAGGCGTGAAGCTTCAAGCCGACTTCGACCTCAAGGCGTTGGTGGGCCACATGAGCTGTTGTCTATACTCCTTAAAAGGGGTTCATATAAGGGATTATGAAGGGTTTAGGGTTAAGGGTCTAAACTCCTCAAAGGAGGGTTGTATAAGGGAGTATTATAGGGGTTATCAAGCGGGATACTAGGAGTTTAGGCTATGGCTCACATGAGACTAGCAATATGTGCTTAGAGCTCAGGCCTCAGCGGCGCGGTATAAAAGAAGAAACAGACCTAGATGCATGTGTATATATATATATACATATAGATGCTGTTTCTCTGGTATGATATATGTAGGCAAAATATGATGGCCACCGCGCAATAGTATCGACTAGCGGAGAGGAAGGATCATCTCAGGCATGCGGATAGATTGGAATATAGTGCCCCTTAATTAAGTAGATAGAATATGGCTTTGGGCATACCATGATAAGACCCCCATATATCCTATATTTTACCTACTTAAGGGTCACTATAAGCAAGTTCTGTACAGCAGCTAGTCCAAACTTCTCATAGACACGCTCAAAGTGCGCTTGCGCTCAGTGGTGATAACTTCGGACCGCAAAGCCAAGTGAGAGCGAGCTCCCGATAGAAAACACAGCAACCCTCAGTTTCAGTCTTGTGCACACCTCGTCTTCAGACATGCCCTCTGTAGGAGAGCAAACGCATGTAAATTGTCAGCTGTTTGATTAGGGTGAGATATCAGTCTCTTCAGGGTCTTCCTTCTCCAATGCCAAGACAGGGGGCACAGGCCCTTGACATGACAGGGCTCCCCAACTCAGGTGCCCGAGCATGCTCGGGTTGAGAGGTTGAGAGGCTTGGCACATATGCCCTGCATATCCCCATAAACCCTGAGTTTCTATTTGCTGGTCCATTTTCCATTCGTTGTGCAATATCGCTCTATAACTCATGTCTTTGTATGAGGAATTAGGCTCTAAACCTTTAAGATGCAAATCTTAAGCTTGCCAGGATCCTCTACCACTCCGGTGTGAGGCATTACATATGTACATTTCTCTCCTAACCTATGTTCACAAATGCATATGCATATTCAGATCATGTACGACGTACCATGATTTTCAAGGAATGCTGCCATTGCAATCCTTTCATGGCCTCTACAGTTGTCCATAGTTTCACGGCCCCACCCTAAGCCGTATACCCTAAGCTCTTAAACTCTGAAGCCTAAGGCCCAAACAAAAGTGCAGTTTCCATTTTTCCCATGAAAAACCAAGTAGATAATCCCCTCCTTTAGCACTCCTTCCTCAAGATCAGGCAAATTCCATATCAACATTCCCAATGTATGAAATCCTTGATACAGGGGCTTCCAGACATGAACCACAATGTGTGTACATCAAGAATACACCCTAAATCTTATATTTCGCTATGTACTCCAGAATGGTCTATATCTATACATATGCATATCCCCAGAAACCTCTAGACCCTAAACCTGAAAGCCCTTCAACCCTAAACCCCCCCTGAACCCTAAACCTGAAAACCCCTAACCCCTGACCCTACACCCTAAACCCTACACCCTGACCCCTACATCGTAAACCCTAAACGCTAACCCCTACACCTTACACCCCCAAACCCCAATTTCTGGCACATTCTAATATACTCAAAGCCATATTCTATCTACTTAAGGGGGACTATACCCTTAAGCCCTAAATAGTAGCTTCCATTTTCTTTTCCATTATCCCTATATCACCCAATATTATCCTAATATAACCCAATATTATTCCACTAGAACCCAATATTATCCCAGTATAACCTAATATTATCCCCCTAAACCCTAAACCCTAAACCCTAAATAGTCCGCTGGTAAAAAAAAACCCTAAATTGCAGCTTCCATTTTCTTTTCCATTATCCCCATATAACCCAATATTAGCACTTTGGGTAACCCTAAACCCTATATGATCCCAATATAAACCCTAAATAGCAGCTTCCATTTTCTTTTCCATTATCCCTATATAACCCCAATAATATAACCAGGCGAACTCCCTCACCGAGGAGGGCCAGGCTCGAGCGTGCCGGCCTCGGCCCAGGTGCCGGGAGATGTAGGTCTTTATGGGGGATTATAGGGGTGATGTAGGGATTATATAGGGATGTTCTAGGGATTATACGGGGAATATATTGGGATTACATAGGGATTACGTAGGGGTATGTACGGGTTATATACGGATCATATAGAGACTTCTAGGGACTATGAGGGGTGAATAGGGTTTGGTTACATAAGTGGAGTAGACTGAGTAGGAGTAGTCGCATGGAAGAAGGGGATCGTGGATGTCAGTAGTCGCAGTAAAAAGGCCCATAGGTTGCAGCATGGAACCCCCTTTTGTGGCCCTCTTGCAATGCATCGTATTGCATGATATAGAAATTGAAACAATGAGGCCGCTTGTCCGGGTATACTTTGCCGCTCAGACGCGCATGTCATGACAAGGGTGTTTTTGAATTATCCAGACGTTTGCAAGGTGGGTAGAGTGTTGGTCCCGAGTGTTCCAAGATTCGAATTTCTACTTTCTAGCCAACATAGCTTGCCATGCTATGCTGCTGAGAGTCCTCCGGCACTGTGAGGGCATGACCGACCTACTTTAGACTGTTGAAGCAGCGGCTACTGACAGAATTGGCGGCAAGCAATGCAAGTCTTAGATCTGATGCGCCCCGGCTGCTTTCCAGTAAAAGTTACGACGCCAGCTCCACATAGCCTGTGAATTCTAGAGATGCTTGTCACCCAGTTTCGCTTCTTCATGCATGCAGAAGAGTAGAGTTTAGAGTTCCACAGGATTAGGCGCAGACTTATGGAAACTTGCGGGGAACTCCGCAGCATAATGCAACGTTGTTAAGACTTCGTCGGCAGGTGGCCAAGCCAGTAGGCAAACATAATTGAGGCAGCTGGAGCCAGGTTTTGGCATGTTTGCTTGTAGAGCTGTAGTGAAGCATTGCGCATGTTCGTGGTCTTGTGTAGTTGTTTTCTTACGTGTACTATTCATTCGCTAGCATGCCAGGCGCCGCGTGCTCTGAGGACGTAGAACGTGCGAGGGGCGTGAGGATTTGTCAGAGCTGGCTATGCCGCTGCAAGTTCAGGCTCGAGTAAGCTCACTTGGCCAGAGTTCTATCCTGTTCGTTTCAGGCACGCCCCCGGTCCAAATTTGCCACGTGAGCCGCCTTAAAGCTAATTTCAAGACTGACTTGATTCCCTCGTATCTCATTGCAGTAGCCCCAGCCTCTTTGCAATGTGAAGGAACTTATGAGGACTAACCCCGAGCAGGAAAATGACAAGTTGAATCGGATTCAAACGGCATGCGTCAAGTCAAAATACATTCTCATGGTGCAGCCTGGCCCGAATGGTACCCTTACCTGACCCCAAGAAACACATGCCTCCTTTGCTTTTTGAGAACCTAATGCCAAAGCCAGACTTCCAAGTAGCCAATATTACGACCCTACAGCCCTTTTGAAACTGTTGCAAAGTGTACCCCAGGACCATACTCTGAATATGTCGGACACTACAAAAGAATATGTCGTCTCCAGGGACTTCGCTTTGGGTTTTAGGGTACTTACTATTTCCATTTTCTTGTCCAAGACTCAAAAAATCTTAATCCCTCTGTTACTCCCCTATAGAATCCCTCTGTAACCCCTTGTCTCCTTAGTTAGCAGCTCCCCATTTTCTTGTCCGCTACTCCATAACACAGTAGCTAAACATATGCCTATACATATGCATGTATGTCTCTCCCTACATAGTGTCCCTATCCGCATGCAATTCCTATATGAGCTATAGGCTGAACTCCCTACGAGAGCATTATAGGGGTACCTACTCGCCATACTCGGGGTTCAGACTATATCTCACGTGACCCGTTGACAACCCCATTTCATCTCAGTAGCCACATAACCTCTCTCCAGATATAATCTGCCTATGACCTTTTGACAGCCCCCATGTCATCCCTAAATCGTAGACCCTAGACCTTCAACTCTAAACCCTAAATCCATAAACCCTAAATCATAATCCCTAAACCTGTAAACCCTACACCTTAATCCCTAGACCCTAAATCCGTAAACCCTACACCCTAAGCCCTAAATTCCTAAACCCTAAGCCCTAAATCCCTCTCGCCCCTTGGAAAAAAGGTCCGATGAAAAACATCTAATCCCTAAATCCCGAATCCCTAAACCCACTGAACCCTATATAAACCCTAAATCCTTAAATCCCTACATCCTAAACCTATAATAGCAGGTCCTGATCCCTAAACCCTTAAATGCTAATCCCTAAATCCCTAAACCCTAAATCCTCTAAATCCCTAAAACCTAAATCCTAAATCCCTAAACCCTAAACCCTAACCCTAAACCTTAAACTCTACAATAACAGGTCCTTCATGTCCAGCAATATATTATAGTCCTTACTATTGGGACCCCCCCAAAAGGTACCCCTAATTTTGGGAACCCTAAACCCTAAATTTCTAGTTCCTAAACCCTAAAACCTATAATAGCAGGTCCTTCATATCCAGCAAGATGGCCCTCCGCCTTCTTTCCGCCTTGGCCGCGCTTTTCATCGCCGAGGCCTCGCTGCGAGGACTCGGAGGGCACGTCTTAAAAGGTATTATATGGGTTTATATGAGTTTATATGGGATTATATGGGTTTATAGGGTTTAGGGTTTCTAAGGTTTCTAGGGTTTCTAGGGTTTGGGGTTTCTAGGGTTTCTGGGTTTAGAGGGTTTATAGGGTTTATGCAAGGGGGGATTATAGAGGTTTAGGGTTTAGAGGGTTATAAACCTTTAAAATCCTGAAGCAAAAAAAGGGTTTATGGGGATTATAGGGTTTGTAGGGTTTGTAGGGTTTATAGGTTTATGGGGATTATATGGGCTTATGGTTTAGAGGGCTTACAGGGGTTTATCGGATTTAGGGTTTATAGGGTTTATAGGGTTTACAGGGATTTAGGGTTTATAGGGTTTATAGGGTTATAGGCTATAGGGGTTGTATGGGCTTAGGGTTTAGAGGGCTTATAGGAGTGTATAGGGTTTAGGGTTTATAGGGTTTGAATTGGGTTAAAGGTCTAGGGTTTAAAGGGTTCAGGGATTATACGCGGATTAAATGGGTTTTTCAGGGTTTAGAGGGTTATAAACACCATAAATCCAGAAGCGAAAAGAGGGGTTTATAGGGTTTAGACATGTTTAGGGTTTAGAAGGTTTATATGGATTATATAGGGGGTATATTGAGCGGCATCTCAAGATTCCCAAGATTTTTCTACAATGATATTTGCACGCCTTTTCCCCGCGCAAGGAAACCTCCACGCAAGCGCGGGGTCCATGAGCACAGATCAGCTCCGCGAGACTGTGCTGCAGGAGGTGGCGAATCATGTGATTTTCTTTGAGGGGTTTGTGAACACCTTTAACACAAAGAGCCGGAAGAAAGTACCTAGAAATTCCAAGTCCTAGGAAGGCTAAAGCCGACACGAGTCTTCAGTATGGTGATGAAACTGCTTAGGACTGACACTTAGTGATTTCCTTTCACAGGGGTACAAACAACAGGTCCTGCGCAAGACCATTCTTGAGGAAAGTTTGGATGTATGCCAAACTCAGGGTTGAACTGTTTTTAGGCCCGGAAATCTAGCGTCCGAAGCAGAGATGCGCCAAGGGGGTGTAAGGAATTATCCTAGGATGCGGCGGCCGTGAAAACAATCTGGACTTATCCTGCCAACCTAGGCCCTAGGGTGCAACTCAAGGGAAAGGGCTGGGAATCCTACCCAAGACATATTTCAATGGGTAGCCCGGGTCATCCTCCAGCGTTATGTGCCCTATATTTTCATGTAATCTCTACGAGTATAGTCCCCCTTAAGTAGATAGAATACGGGGTATATGGGGATCTTATTATAATATACCCAACGCCATATTCTTTCTACTTAAGGGGCACTATACATCCATCAAAGCACCTGTGGCAGGTGATGTCCGCTCTTGGGAGTGGCAATCGTGTTACAGAAAAGCGCCTCAAGAATCTCGAGGTGGGCCTGCGGGTTCGCAAGGGTCACTGAGAGGCGCTTAGAGTGACATAAGCTTAGTAGAAGGATGTGCTTATATATACACATGTATATATTCATGCTGATGTCGGGGCCTGCATGGATTTGATAGGAATGTCTTTGGCTAGGTTTCAAGTTAAAACTGGGGTTGTTCGCAGTAGGCTTGCCTCTTGAACGCTAAGGCTATTCTGCAGCAAATGCTGCTTCAACTTAAGTAGCTGAACGGCTACCCAGAAGAAACCTCCTTCCCCCTCTCCTTTACTCCTCCAAAACCAAAATGTCTGCAAGTTCTTGGAAAGCCAGTGAACACCTGATAAAGCCTTGAGGATGTTTTTAACTTCCCATAGGAGGTCCACAGAAGACGCTACAGTGACTCTACAACCTGTTCAAGCCCATGCCAACGCGGTGGGAGCGCAAGGAAAACCAAGCAAGCACCTTACATCTTGGATGTGGTAGGGTGTCGGGCTGCATCAATCGCATCGAGGGAGACACCACATGTTGGTTCGGACGTATACGTGTAGTAGTAGCAGTAACAATAATAGTAGTAATATTTGAAGAATAATAGGAATAGCAATAGTAACAGTAATTTTAATACTCATACACAATATCTCAACCCACCATTTGGGTAGCTGCAGAGATTTATGCAGGCTTTTGTTCTCCCCCGCAGGCGGCATTAAAGCCGACATTTCAAGCGATGCCCAAAAACGAGCACGGCAACTTGGATGACGCTGCTGCCAGGCAGGATGGAGGGTTTATACGTTTCGGGTTTAGGGCTTTGCTTTACATCATAGTTGTAATAATAATGCTGGCAATGAGAAATAGTAATGGCAATACGAAACAATCATATGAATAGTACTAGTAGCAAGAATAATACCTCATCCTACTAGTGTGTGTGTGTGTGTGTTCAGGTTGTCGTCCTGGAGCTCTAGACTTTAAGTGCAAAGTTGAAAATTTGGACCCGGAGCGCAGTCTGCGACTTGAAGCTCCGATTCCGCACCCTGACGAACCTTAACCCATTCAATGATGTAAATCAGGTGGACCCCCCACCCTGTAATAGTGACTATAAAGGAGAATGAGGACTATGTTGGGGTCCTTCTTATATTCCTGTTATACCATTATTGCCGGGTGGAGGGTCCTCCTAAGATGTAAACCTTGACTGCGGGAATGGGGTCTTTGGTTCGGTTGCAGGTACGTATTGCATCGACTCTTCGTCCAGCGCCACGCAATGTACATCAAGGGCTTGGAGGCCAACGGCATGGACTGGAAGAATATGACCACCACGGAAGTGCTCGAGGCCCCGTCCTCATATTTCGGGTTTCAGTTTCCCAGAATTAGAGGTACCCTAGAGTATCTGCGTCTCGGTGCCTTACTTTGAGAGAATGTGCGGGCAAACATGCCTCAGAGTTTTATGTGGGAGCCTAAATACGTGTTTTTGGGAGTGTTCCACTATAGTCTATAGTTGCAAAAGCTGGACCAGGAATAGTGTTGGTATTTAATCAGTCCTTCAACAGGCGACCTGTCCATGTGCGCATAGGGCTCGAGATCGACAAGTGAGTACAAGGCTCACAAAGACGGTTCCAATGAGGAAGGAGTGTGTTTCTTGTTCCTCAATGATGATCCGCCTAGAAGTTATCTTTCCAAACACGTCCACCCAATCTCGCAAAACCTAGTCAGCCACGTCCAGCAATCTCCTGCGGTTACCGAGCTTTCGGGAAACCACCTCAGACGCCAGCATCGACATCCAAAAATAGAGCAGCGTAGAATCCCTGAATGACAGGGAACCTGAATCCCTACTAATGGGGCTCTACAACTGCGGGGGTGGGAGGTGCTTGTGGTGGGGGGGATGGTATTCGATTCCCTTATTGTACTTTATGTCGCTAGTAGTATTAATAGTAATAACAGGAATAATTGTACCTGGGTCATCAAGGGTATTCGTACTTTGAGAAATCCCTAAACCCTAAACCTGCATTGGAGCGGGAAGGATCATGTGCCTTCCTTTGTCCTGTCGCTCTTCGAAGACCGCTTGAAGGAGCCCGGTGCTGGTACTGAGCTTCAGGAAAAGCGTATATGCGCATGAATATCCGTGTATGTGTATATATATATACACACGTGTTTTTTAGTGTGAACTTTACAACTTACAGCGCTTCAAGATTCATAGGCGTCCCCGCGTAGCTGGTTCGTGCGTGTGGCTGTAACCTATGGACTATAGAACTTTCGACACTTTCGGCGAAAGCACCTTGTAGATGCATGTATGTGTATATACATGTACACACGTGCATTTTAATGTGAACTTTGCAACTTCCAGCGCTTCAAGATTAATAGGCAAACCCGCGTAGCTGGTTCGTGTGTGGCTTTAACCTATGGAACCTTAGACACTTTCGGCGAAAGCACCGTGTAGATGCCCTGTAAGTACTTTACCCTTCATCAGTTTTTCCAGACTCTGGGCGAAGGGTCATCCTACTAAGGTTGAAATTCTTAGTTTCCATTTTCTTTTCCATTATCCCTATATATGGCCCTTTATATCCCTATATAAACCCTAAACTCCAATGTTTGGGTTTGCTAGTAGGGACTGGAGGAAGCGCATGTAAGTTTGTACGACGCAGCTTCCTGGAGTGGTGCCATCAGTGCTGGGCAATGTAAAGCGAGCTCACCCTACCTCACCCTAAATACTTAATGGGGGTTAGTAAGAAATGTCGGAATATATTGGGATTTTATAGGGATAATGGAAAAGGATATGGAAACTACTACATTATAATAGGGTATATATTGAGGGATATACAGGGAAAAGTACCAACATGGCTTTAACTTGGGAATTGAAATTAGTCTCCTAAGTGTAGGTTACCCCCCACTCCTTGCTGCTCCATCGCCGGGTAAGACTTGAATAGGGTTTGACTTCGGGTAACTTGGTCTTCATCTACTCCATCGTGAAGGGCTTGTTTGAAAGTTTCACGCCGCATTTTACAGATGGGAGCTTTTGGGAAATCTTTCCTCGCAGCCCAGAAAAAACTCCCTGCAGGGCCCGCAATTTTCTCATGCAAACCTCGTACTTGTAGAGTCCTTCTATAACTCTTCATAAGACCCATAACTTACACCCAGGTAGCCCCAAAGCCCCCAGAATCCTAAGCCATCATGGGATCCTATACTACACCCCCACTCACTACCCCTCCCCCCAAGATATTGCCCTCATGAGTCTTAAGTAGGCCTTATTTGGGGTTGATTTTGGGAAGGGGGAGCGGGGGGGGGGGGTTAGAGTTTAGGGTTTAGGGTTTTCGGTTTAGGGTTTTCCAGGCGGACTCAGAAAGCCTGTTGCAAAAGGGTTTAGGGTTTAGGGTCGCATAAAACCAGGTAATCCGGTTGTCCCTTCTTAGCCGCTGCCTTTGCGACAGGACCGGGGCCTCGGCCTTCATGAGTTGCTTGGTTGGTAGTATTCGGTTGGTTGAGGGCTTAGGGAAGAAGAGGGAAGCCCTAGGATTTAGGGCTGGGGGTTTAGGGCTCCCTAGTGTAGTTCCTGTATAGACCCAATCATGTAGTAGGTTCCATTTGCTTTTCCATTCCTTCATCCGCCATCATAGCCAGCAAAAGACCCAAAACCCTATATGTGCCTACAACCCTGAGTTCCTATTGCATTTTCCATTATTACCCCAATCCCTGCACCTTGTATACCCCCATGCATCCCTCTGGAACCCCAGATAGCGCCTGTATAACACCCATAGAATCTGTATATAATCCATATATGATAGTTTCCCAAAATAAGGGTACCCCAATGTAGACCCCAAAATACTATTATCCTTATATAGGGACCCCCAAAAGGGGTACCCCTAATTATGGGAAACCCCCATATGTCCCGCACACTAACAACCAGCGAGGTTGACAGTTCTGGCCGCCACCTTGGAGCATTTGATTCACGACGAGGCTGTGAATCGCCTCTCTGTCGCTTGGCCTCTTTTCGTTCTCTATAAGCGAGGGGATGCTGGTTGCTCCAACCCCTCAAATTAGGACCTTGTCATAGCCATACGATATCATATGATAGTTATAGGCTAGTTATAGGGTCCTTATAATAGGGTTGGCATCGCAAAATCTCCCGTTTCTAGTCTTGGGATAGTATTACCGATCAGCTTCAAGATATTTTCTGGGTTTATTGGAGCGAAGACTGAATTTCCTCTTTGTTGGGATAGGATTGAGGATTGCAATGTCATATTCTCCATTGAGTTTCAGTAGACGAACTCCCAAAGCTGCGCAATCGGGCTACGACTGAAGACTATAGCTTTGCATTTTTTCTGGTTTTTAGCCGAACACCGTTTGATACTGTTTTTCAACCATGGCCCAGCTGGGAATTCTTGATCTGTGTGCTGTAGAAGCCTGAACCCAAGCGCTATTCTAATATTTGAGGCCCAGCAAAGTACGATGCCCCCAAACTCTAAATATATATATATATACACATATTTCTCTTCGTATGTTTTGCTTCTTCTTGGTGATGGTTGTTGCTGTCTGCTGGCCTGGGAATGCCTAGGAGCCCAAAGCCCACCGTCAAGTTGAGTAGAGCATCGGCAAGAAGGGTCATGCTGTGCCAGGGGTCGGGGCCGCTGAGGTTGTGTACGAGGCCCACAATATCTCCATGGAAGCTCGAGTGCGAGAAAGCGTGCTGCAGGAGCTGATTGACACCTACATGAGCCTAGGTGCAAACTGGGAAGCATTTTGTCAAGACTTCTGGCAGCTGCAGATTCTGCAGATCGAAATTGACAGAGCTCCAAGGATCCCACATTTCAGCCGCCAGTCCCGCCTGACGATTTGCAAAAAGCGGGGTTCCGTTTGAAGTCCACATGACTAGCACCCTGCTTTGGGGGCATTTAGCCGGCCCGTTCTTGAAAATTGTCAGATGATTTCTGGGCTGTTGTTGAGAATTCTGTCATTGGTAGTTTAACGGCCCTCAGCACTATCTTGACAGACTACCCTAGGAAGTCTACGTTTGTGATATTTGTACAATAAGTTGGAAGCTTAAAAACCATGATTCCCCATATAAAGTCACATCCGATTTTGGGCACATGGTTCCTCCCCTGTGGCCCTACGCAAACGGGCCTAATAGTCCAACAAGTGTATTGGTCTGAGGACTCTGTTCCTCGTCGGCAACCAGAACTTCAACGCCACCAGCATCTCGAGGGAGCGGGACATCATTGCGGACAGCTACCCGGGCTGGCAAGAGACCCGCGAATTCACCCTGCAGGTGGCCACGGGCTTCGTGCATGACCTGGGTTATCAAGGGGCCATAGAGGGGAGTAGACAGGGGTGTTACAGGATGCTTATATATATGTATATATATATATATGAGGCTACGTGTGTCTGTCAATGCGTTGTATGTTCCATAGCTCATATCATATCCAGCTGAAACACTACCTAGGCAACTGTTTTCGGCGTGGCCGATTCTCGCTGAAATTCGTGCAACTCAGAGTCACGTTGCATCCATTAAAAGCTCTAAGGAACCACGGGCGGGGTTTGTACCTGTAGGATTGAATATACTTCTGTAGCAGTTCCTTGCATCACACACTGAAAAGTAGCACTTATCCTTGCAACCCCCACTTGTTATACATAACTGAACCCTTTCAAATTTGGCGAAGCCCATAGGTGCGCTCGAGCGTCCTCGCTTCGAAGGGTTCAGATGTCAACTTCTCCCCAGACAACTTCTCCTTCAGGGCGGCCACGGAAACTTCAGCAGCAGAAGGTTTTTGGGGTTAGGAAATCTTAGATCTTCAGGGTTGTAGATGGGCAATTGATTTGTAGAGACTTCGCCATGTCTTGTGCTATATGACAAGTTGGGGCTTGCAGCTTTCACTGCAAATTGCTTGTTGGCCTGTGGACGATCCCACTTCGCGAAAAGGATACCTCCAGTATAGTGCTCTGACATATTGGGGGAAACGTTCATTATTGGGGGGTTGGGGCCTACCTTAGACCTTAAATGCCGAATAATGTTGCGTCTCTAGTTGTCCGTTCCCTTAGGGTGTATTGTCACGGGGACGTGATAATATCAACCTCTACCGCACTGGCATAGAGGTACTTTTTCTCTTGTTCTTCTGGGCAGACAGGTCCGCACTTATGGCCTGGCCCATACCTTACCCTAAGGGTCCATGTGCCCAATAATTCGGTACTTGGGAGTTTGGTATTACTCATTGCAGTACAAGTTTGGGGAAAGTACATGATTATTAGATACTCAGACCCTAAGGGTTAGATTGACTGGGCATGAGCCATCAACCTAGACCCTCCTCCTACACTCTATTGGGGCCTAAGTACCCACTAGAAGGGACCATATATCCCCAATTAAGGGTACAAGGAGGGTCCTGGAAAGCAGTAGTCTACATGTAGAATCTGAGCTCCCATTGCAAGCCAGCAGAACAATGGCCGAGCATATCCGGTCATCTCAACTCATGTCCAGTGCCTTTTTCTCTTTGGTAGTGTTTAGGGTTTAGGGTTCTGGTAGTTTCCCAAAACAGAGGGACCCCAATATAGACCCAAAAATATTTGAATCCTTATTATTGGGACCCCCAAGAGGTAGCCCTCATTTTGGGAACCCCCCTTTTATTCTTGTGAGTCTGAAGCCCCAAATTCCCCTGAACATGAGGAGATTGTGGAGGAGATCGGGGAACGATACGGTCGCTGGCAGGATTCCGAGTGTCGGGATTTGACGCTGGGCCAGGCATTGGCGGCTTAACGGTTTGAATGCTGTGTTTTAGGCCTACCCCAATGCCACTGCTCCGTTTAGGTTTGTAGTGTTGCGTCATGTTGACGGCTGTACCAACAACAGATGCTGCAGTCCCGAGATTACTTGACCTTGCATTAGCCATAGCATCATGATTCATGACAGAACCTTCGCGATGCCGAACCCCGGCAGAGACTCTAAAGCCTTCAACCAGAAAAGCATAGATTCAGGAAAAGCTCCCTCATCAAGCATGAGCACGCTGGAACGGGGCGCGTCCTGCTGAAAGACTTCTACTCCGCAGCACTCGGTGGGGCTTTCAAGCTGAGGGAGATATGAGCCATAGTCTTAACTCCTCAAAGGGAGGTTGTATGGGGGATTTATAGGGGACTACTGGAGGGGTTTCAAGGGCTACTAGAAGTTTAGATTATGGTTCACATGGGAATTACCCAGCTATACTTGCATTTGTAACCCGACTATAAGCCCGGTAAGTCTCCTAATTAATGACGCCATAGCTGGGTTAGAAGTGCCAGTTGTAATTGGGTACCAAGTAGCTTTTGAGGTTGAAAGAACCAGGGGAATCTATGGAAACGATGGAAGACAGCAGGGGGAGGTTCACGGAACACGCCCCTCATAGAGTGCCGCACGTGACGGTTGTATTTTCCAAGTCCATATCTGAGGTTTACAAAGAGATGCTAAATGGTTTCATGTGCAAAAGTGTGCCAGGTTGTTTCGAAGTCTTCTTGTTCTTGGTGTTCAGCAAGTTCACTAAATATAACTGGCGTTGTAACAGGTCAGTGCACGACGCGACTTTGAGGGCACAGGTGCTGAAATCGCCAGTACCCTTGAGGTATGACCGATAAGAGTGCAGCACTTAGAGCAATGGGTTCCGAAATCTGTCCCGAATTGGCCAGGTGGTCAGTGGCAGTTCTCCGAGAGCATCGACTACCTGCGCGAATCTTGCACCACAAGTAGGAATGCCTGCATTTTCCCGCTTCTGATTGCAGTGGTGCAGCAAGAGGATATAAACGAACCCAGTCTTCCAACCCTCAACTTGAACCCGCAATAGGGGATGTCCGCATTTCTCCCTTTATGAGTATCCTTCATATTCGTATCTGGCATCCTTGTTACAGTGACCTTCTCAAAAGGCATCCATACTGTAAAGCCACCGTTTCCAGCTCGCATGCGGTAGAAGTCAGGAATTGGGAGCGCTGGACGAGGCCGACCCTGACCACCTGGCTGTGTTCATTCCCAACTACGCCTCTTGGTCATTGTGTAACGCTTTTCAAGTTTCAGGGTTAAGGATTTAGGGTTTATCCGGGCGTGGACCTCAGCAAGCCTGCAGCAAAAAGGGTTAAGGGTTTAGGGGGTCATTGCTCTTACCGTTGGTTAGCTAGGAATGAAGGAATGGATCCTTGTAGTGGTCCCGATATAACCCATTATAGTAGTTTCCATGGTCTTTTCCATTCCTCCTTTCCCAACTACGTGTCTAGGTCATTGTTGTGTAAGACTTTTCAGGATGACCATGTAAGCTCCAATTTCCAAAGGATGCTGAGTTTTGGGAGTTTGCAAGAATCAGAGCCGCGTCATAGTGCAGCAGGCATGAAGGACAGCTCCATTTTGGAAGGCTTTTTTTGGTCCTTTTTGCAAACCGGCAAGGGACCTGGACCCTTCCACCCTAAGGTCAACTCGCAATCCAACTGCGTGGCTTCTTCCAGCATCTACTCAGTGTGCTGCATCAATGAGTGCGAAGCCCTTCTGGGGCATGTTGAGGCCAAGGGGACTTGCAGGTTCCAACTACGTTAAAGATTGTGAAGTGAAATGATCCATAGACTGGTCCGATTGGTCCTTTCTAAGGCAAGCTCAGAACGTTTTACGCATTGAGTTCCCCCAATGAGAATTGCACTTCCTCTCCAAGCCCGGGCAGTACACTTTCCTCATGATAACCCAAACCGTATTCTACTTATTTACGCCCCTACATGAAGCCTGTACATCCCTTGTTGCCCCCTTACATCCCCACTGACCCCTCTAAAGGGACCAGTTAATTGCATCCCCAAGCATTCGCTGAAACCACTATAGATTACCCCAATAATGGAGAATCAAATGGAAAAGACAATGGAAAATGAAATGGAAACTGGGATTATATAGGGTTTTATTGGGGTAATATTGGGATAATGGAAAATCAAAACCCTAAACCCTAAACCCTAACCCCTTGAGGCGCAGGTGGCTGCACCCGAGGCTTCGCCTGAGCAGCTCCTGCAGATCCTCCTTGGCAAGTAGCATCTCTCTGGGGGGTTAGGGTTTAGGGTTTGGGGTTTGGGGTTTAGGGTTTAGGGATTTAAGGTTTGGGGTTTAGGGTTATAAGGTTGCATGGGGATATCCGGGCTTTAGGATTTACAAAAACTTGTGCCTGGGTGGGAAATTGTAACGACCTCACCCGACCCCAAGCGGTGGTTCATAGACAAAGCGCCAAAGTGGCTACATTTCGGTATCTGGAAATAATGTGTGCAGACAGTCGCTGGGTAGCACTTTACACCTTTCGGGTTCCTATCATTTTATTGACCAGAAGGTATAGAATAGCATGTTCGGCCTCGGGAACTCAGCGACTGGGCTTAAAGACTACCGAATATTCATTTTACTGACTCATAGGCTGAAAAGTTTGGCGATTAAGCAAGTATACGGTGGTCATTTGAGATGTCTAGATTTCTTTGTTTTCCAGGCTGCTAAGAGGTGCGCTTGCAGGCGTGTAGGTATGGCGGGCGTCATGACATATGTGCCTCATCTTTCTGCTGAGTTGCGCCATGGCTTCTGGGTGGCTGTTACGGAACTCAAAATAAGAGACCGTAACAAGGATGAATAGTAAATGATAGGTTTCCTTGTTATTGTAACTAAGCTTAAGTTCCTTGACAACAACCCGGGCTTGTTTTAGTTGGTGCCGGCTGTTGAAATGCATGCCATAAGTTGGGCACATAGTTCATCCCAAGGTTCTCTTATATATGGTTACGCTCGAACACCTTCAACTTCAGGTGATCCCTTTGTAGCACTGGTGTGAGTTTACTGCGATGTATCCGAATCCCTCATGTACATTTTGGTCAGTCGGGCTTCTGCTTTGCAACGTGGTCAGGTCCCGCAAAGGGAAAAGCACCTATTGGGGGTAACACTGAGCAGTGACTTGAAACTCCGTCCTATGTCCTGAAGTCTCCATAGTCCTCCTGGCATTTGGAACATCCCATCACCCCCAGATCCCCTATAACACCAGTGTTAACCCGCCGTATAAGCTCCAACCTCAAGCGCAATTCCTCACGGTCTCACTCGAAGAGAACGATTTTGCAGACAGTGGCCGCAAAGGGGCCACTTGTCATGTTATGAAGAATTATCCCTCTGCACTTTGGATCTTCTCATTTCAAACCCTGGAGCACTCACCCCACCTTCATATGAGCCATAGTCTGAACTCCTGAAAAGGGGGGGATAAATACATGCATATATATATATATCGGGATTATAGCGGGGGCCCTACAAGGTTTATTAAGGAGGTGCTAGGAGTTTAGACACTTAATCATATGTCCCTAAAGTCCAGGTTGGAACTCCTAAGCCCAACGTATCCCTATATCCCGACAGACCCTTGATATCCCTCAACCATTAAACCTGACCAAAAGCTTACGTCACCCCATAAACCAAGAAACCCTAAAGCCTATAAACCCTATAAACCCTAAAGCCTAAACCCTATAAACCCATATCATCCCCATAAGCCCCTAAAGCCTAAACCTTTTAAACCCTAAA
>CAJNIZ010005591.1:0-19160 GCA_905231905.1 Symbiodinium pilosum | reverse complement strand
CCCTAAACCACATATATGTAAGTTCCCCTTAGACAACAACTACCAGATTTGGAGGTTTCCCTAAATTACTGTTCCCAAAATCGGGGGATATTTATATAGGGACCCGTATTATAATAGGAATCTAAATATAGGACCCCGTATTATAGGGAATTTAGACCAATACCCACATGAAAATGTGGCAGGCTCCTCCAGCTTCTCCCCCGTAGCCTTAGAAAGCTTCCGTGCATCTGCCTCCTCAGGGTTTATCAGAACGGGAGGGATTCCTTGGAGGGTTTAGGGTTTAGGGTTTAGGGGCTTCCTTGGAGGGCCTAGGGATTTACAGACAGCACAAGGGAATTCTGAGGGCGCCCCAGACCCCTAAACCCTAAACCAAAAAAAACTAAAACCCTAAACCTTATATGATATCCCAATATAGTAACACCAATATAACCCCAATATACAAACCTTATATCATATCCCAATATAGTAAATATAACCCCAATATAGCCTTTAATAAGCTCCCTCCTCATCTTGGAAGCTCAAGGCGGAGGTTTCGAACTTTGCCCTCCGTCTCACCTTAGGCCCTCCTAGCTAAGGAAGAAAGAAAGATTGTCTTAACGGTTGGAAAACGAGCAAATTGTCCCAAAAGCATACGTAATGGTAATAGTGATGGTAATAGCAATAGTAATATAACCCATTATAATAGTTTCCATGTTCTTGTCCATTGTCTCGATGTAACCCCAATATATGCCCAATAATCCATATACAACCCCTATATAATCCATGAAGTTCTAATGGGGATTCAGTCACCATGGTTGCAGCGTTGATCTTCAGCAGCACCAAGAGCACGGTCCCTGCCTCTTGCTCCTTTCGAATGGCGTCCAGTGTGCGCTGCAGGAAGTCTTCTTGCTGCTCGGGATGTCGGGTGAGTGCCCATGTGAAATTTCCCAAGTGCCATGTCTCCACCACCCTAGATGTCATAGCCTGCATTCGCTCCTGATCGCGGGCAACTTCGGCCTGATGAATCATGTCGTCCCACGTTTCCTGGTACTTGCCCTTCTCCTCCTGCTCTCCTCGCAAGGAAGTACCCAACTCCTCATCAGATTCCCACTGGAGTCTCTGTGCCACCATCTTCCTGACAGTGCTCTTCCCTGCGGTATGAGCACCCATGATGACCACCGTAGCCTTTCGAACCTTGGGCCGCTCCCAAGACTGCTCTAAGTGCTGTGGGGAGAAGGGCAATACCGCCCTTGGGCCTTCCCAAAGCCTGGAAGTTGAGCGATGCCATTCACATCTACGAGTACCACCGGGGGCTGGCGGATGCCCGATGAGAACTTCCATTCTGTAGGGAATGAAGATGTAAGCAGTGGAGGGTCCATATCGAGTATCATCAGATCGAGCACCTAAAACCGCCTCTTGGTCAAACAACGCCATCCGCCGTTCCGAAGGCCCTGCCAGCTCATGCTGGCAAAGCTCCTTGCACCGCTGCATAGCACAAGCCAGGCTGAAAGGTGGCGGCGGGGATCCCCATCGCATCTTCCTTACCAGACCTTCACCCCTCCACTGCTGCTGGAAGGGATAGCTGCCAAGCAACAGCACCATGGAAGCAGGGACCTCTTCACCTGCCTGGCCAGTTGCACCACCCGCACTGCCCAAACTGAAGAAGATGAATCCGGTCTCTGTCACGGAATGTATCCCAAGGTTCCGCACGGATGGAGGGCCCGCAGGTGAACGGTTTGGTGTTGCGAGCTGGAATGACCACGGGACATGTTTCCCTCTCCTCCCCAATTGCCATTTCTTGTCCCCAGCGATGTCCCCCAAAAGCCCTTCCTTCCTCGCCTTACTGTGGTTGGTAGCGAATAAGGGAATAAATCCCTACATTATCCCTATATTAGTATTGCCTTATTCCCTAAACTGAACCCGAAACCCTAAACCCAATATGTACATATACATCTGCATATACAGTTACCTATACATATACATATACATATACACATATACAGATGTATTACCACATTCCCTACTAACCACCAGCAAGTCGCAGCATTGACCAGGCTGCGCAAGGGATCTTCACCCAGAACCGACTCCAAGTCGCCAGTAGAAGGAAACATGGCCTTAGGGGTTTAGGGTATAGGGGACTGTTATTGGGGTTATATACTTCTTAAACGGGGTTATATAAGGGATTATATTATGGGTTTCGGGTTTAGGGTTTTTGGGGTTTTAGGGTTTGGGGTTTAGGTGCAATCTCTACAGGGGGAACCCAATGTCGTCCTAGTCCCCATATTTATACATATATATATATATATACATGCATATATAAGCACCTCCCTACTTCGAGAACCCCCCCCCCCCACATGGCCTTGTCAATCTCGCCTCGGGCCAGGTCCAGCAGTTCCTGCTCGCTGAGGCTGTTCACCCTCAGACTGATCTGCTCCACGTCGAGACTCTGCAAAGCCTTGTGCACATTCGCCAGTTCGGGGCTGCTTGCCGCGGCATCCGGGACCAAAGTCAGCTGCAAACTGGGCATCAATAAACCTGGTGGCCACGCCATACATAGATCGTCGCAGGATGCTCCCAGACTGCAGGAAAAGACCGAAGAGCAGAAATTTTAAATGATGAACACTAGCGGCGTACGCTCAGCCATGCAGACATCCTTGCATTCCTGCACAGCCATGTAGTTGGACACGACCTTGAAAGCCCAAGCAACTGCCCCTCCAACCTTGTCGAAGATGCCCTTGACAACACTCAACGAGGCCGGTGGAGCGCATGCCAGACGCACGGAGGACTTGGAGCACTCGCCTTCCAAGCCTTGACCAAAACCCCTACCCTTGCTTTCAACAATGCCTTCCACACTCACAATGATGGGCTTGTACCACGGGCTGCTTAGCTCGCAAGTCTTCTGCAGGTTCTTCAACCTCTCATAGAAAGCTTCGACGTCCTTCCACCCCTCTTCCCCCGCGCATGATTCGAGTTTTGAGACTGTCGAAGCAGCCCTCAACTCACATGCTGCTGTGGAAAGATCCGGAAAAGACTCCCAGGAACCAAGCCTCTGTTTCTTGCAGCCAGCATCCATGTCGTCCAGCTGACTGCTTAAAAACACCTAGCTATGCTGTACTTGAGCCAGGTTGCCCTGCAGCCAGCAAATAGGATTCCAGGTCTACCACATACTTCCAAAAAAGTGTACCCTCACTGGCCCTAGCAGCAAGCGGAATAACAAGGGAGCTATCATACAGACCTGGTTTCAATGGTAGTTTCCCGAATTAGGGGGACCCCAATGTAGACCCCAATACTATAATCCTTATTATAGGGACTCCCAAAAAGGGTACCCCTAATTTTCGGAAAACCCCAAATGTCCTCCCACTTGATTGGATGATTGAAGCCAAATTTGCTGATCGCCCAGGCATGCATCTGCCAAGCCTGGTGAAGGCCATGTCGACGACATCGAACCCGCCAAAAGTTCAGCCGGCCACTTCTACCTTACCCGATTCAGAAATGTCAAAAGCAGTCTGCTTAAACGCGGACCGTACTTGGAAGCCACCCCTCTGCCACTGTCGCTGATGGTAGACATCATGACCACACTGATTCCGAAATTCTGCGGCATTGACATTCATTGGAATCTAGCCTTGGCCCCTCGGGATCCTACTCCCCTGAACCTTAAACAGCTTCAGGCTTGGGATTTGCGAGGAAAATCTGGTATGCACATTGCTTCGAGCTATTTGGTTTCTAGATTGGGAACAACAAATGCCACGAGGATGCACGCAGCACTCAACAGCACTAATTGAGTAACGTTTTTGTGGGTGGTTGAACCCAGTACGATTATATCCCGCATATAAAATGCTATACCCCAAAAGGGGGATATAATCTTACTCTATATTGGGTACCATAGTATCCCCAAAATGAATACTACTTAGATTCAATTAGAGGGGTGCCAGCCATGGATGCAGACACGTTCATCTTTGCGTGCCTCATGCAGGTATAATCTTTAAAAGCGTGGCAGGGGGAGCTGCACATATCAGGCAGAGCAAACATTTTGAATGTTGGCCTTCCTGAAACCTGCACAGGAAGAAGTAGATAAGTGATGAGATATCACACACACAAAATGTAGAAGAAGAGCCTTCACTCTTCAACTAATTGAAACTGTGCTGTCCTAACCACTACTCAGGAATCAGGAACAGACACATCTAGAATCAACATCCCCCCTAATCATCTTTTCAGCAAAGGTGTCGACGGAGATTGTTTCGTACCACACTTGCTTCTCATCAAGCCACTTTTTCTCCCCTTTTTGTGAATTCCCCAAAGAGCCATCTGTTTTGGTCACAAAGACGAGGCGGCATCCCTTGAGAAGTGCATCCTGCGTGTTCTTCACCCACATGAGGAACCACAAGCAACCAAAGTCATCTGCCGAGCCTTTCTCGTGCGGAAATCCTCCGTATAGATAGTGACAGTAGCATCCTCCATCATACAAGCTCTGCGGAGGATGAACACCCCAACCTGATGACATGTCTCCCTTGCAAGGCAAAAACACGCAAGTCGTATGGAATCGCGGCCGCGAGTTCTCCACGACTCCTGACACCAGTTTATTCCAAGCTCGTCCATACACCCCAGGAAAGCTAACAATCACCTCAGCCCCCTCGATGAAGCATGGACTTCCTGAGAATGTAATGCGGGCATGGCGAAGATCGGGGTCATTTTCGTACTCGGCTTCATCATTCACCTGCCGAAGCAGGTTTTGAACTTCTCCACGAAAGTCCTGAGCCTCTTGCTTTAGTCGCCGAAGTTGAGCTGCCTCTATCTCCGAAGATGAACGCTTTCTGTGGCAGTGGACTTGGAGCAATCCCATCTTGAAGAGTGTCTTTCTTGGGGAGAGCAGAACATCTGGGCCGAGATCTGCAATCAAGTCATGCGGTTGTGCTCATGACCCCTTGCAAGCATGAAGGTCTATCCTTGCCCTTCCTTCACTGGCGGAACTCCATGTCAGCAGTCAACAAGCCATATCTTTCCGAATGCTCAGCCCAGCGCCCATACGATGGCGCAACTGCAGCACTTTCACCTCATCTAAACCCTAAATAGTAGTTTCCATTTTCTTTTCCATTATAACCCCAATATTATATTGGGTAGCAAGAAATCAGAGTTCAGCAGCCAGCAGCCTGATGGGTCTGCAGCACTACATCGTAAGTTCCTCTAGTGCCACGAGGCCATGGGAAGACACACTCCGCCAACTCGACTCGACCAGGAATTGTTTATGACAAGCTCTTCTGGGTTGCTGTTGCGGAACTTAATTTCAATTACTATATTGGGGATACCCCGTTATTTACTATATATATATATACATATATACATATGTATATATATATATACCCATTATGGTAATCTAATTTAAGTTCCTCAACAGCAACCCAGTCTTCTGACACGTACGCATGTGGTGGGAGGGAGCTGCCCCCTCCCCAAACCGCCCCTCCCCGAAAGCCAAGCCGAGCATCAGAATTCCTACCACAGGTATCAGGGCTAAATAGGGATATGTTAAGGTGATATAGAGATTCTATAGGGATAATGAAAAAGAAAATGGAAACTACTATTTAGCGTTTAGGGCTTCCCTAAACAATCCAACATAGACTTGATTGGCCCAGTTCCAGCAAAATACTTTGACCGCTCTTGTGGAAATGTTTAGCCTGATGCCCTGACAGCTGACATCTTGCAGCCAAGCTGCGCGGCTCGCCTTGTCAAGCACTTCCACAGGGACCTCGAGAAATGTTAGGTTCAGAAGCTGATGGAGCAGCGGGCGCTGGCAGCTGAAGTAGGTGCCTGGTTTGTATCGCCTTTCTCCACCAGGCAGCAATGGGAATCAATGTCCACCATCAGACCTGCCTGGACGTATGTGAACCTCATGGCATCAAGCTCGCAACTACACTTCAAATGTTCGCTCTACATTGCCAGGGCCCCGGCACCAGGAAGTTGTTCTGTAGAGTCCTGGGAAGGCAGGGCACAGCCGCGCCGTCTGCGCCTGCAAAATCAAAATCTCTGTGGAGAATGCATGTGCCAACCGTCATAACCTTTCGTGATACACGGTTGGAAAATGGCTGAACATAATGTTCAGGTGCCATACCTAATTCACAGCTGTGCAAGCCGATCCCGGAGCGGACGCGTGCCGGCGCTTAAAAGTGAGAGCTTCACCATGCACATCGCAACAGCACATGTGGAAAGTAGGAGCACTTAGAGTAGGTTGGGGCAAAAGCCTGTCGATCCCTGAACCTGAAAAATGCATCATCAGCACATGGTGCAGAATGCATTATCCCACCTGACTCCGCATCCTCCTTTTTGGGCTCAGTAGGGATATGGGAGATTGGAGTGCCTGCGGCCACGCCGGCCCCCAATGAAGGCCCGATTGTTTGTCAACTGTTGCCCCACTTGCACCCTCCGATCCTGGAAAAAGCGAGCATCTTTTAGGCTAAAATGAGGCATAAGCACCTGACCATCCAGGAAAACCAGCATGTGTAGCAAACCCTCGATGAGATTCGCCATGGCATTGTTACTACCACCATCGCACACATCCCACAAGGGCCAACACCTGCAACATATGACTTCCTAGATTGATTAACCAGAGACAGCTGGACAAGCTATCTGTTTAAGGCATTCGGACCCTAAACCCTAAAGCGCCTTTGGATTCTCAAGGCCCAATGTTTTTGGAAGCCGCCACGCAGTCCTTGCTGCAGACGAATTCAGTTCAAAACAATTGCTCTCTGGAGCCTATGCAAGACGTAACCTGATTCACATATGAAGGTTCCCAGAATCCACTCCACACGGGAAAGCTGAGTCTATACAAATAATTCGCTAGGAACAGGGTCCCTAGAAAGACAGCAATCCACAAGGATTCCGAGAGATGAACAAAGTTTAGCGCCATTGTGATCAGCATGCCCTTTCTCTGGGCAAGCATTTGCCACCTAAATCGTCCAGACGTTCTGATCATCCGCATGGATGGTTCCTTTGACATATTCCTGGAATGCGCGCATGAGCCATGACATAAACTCTTCCTTGACCATGGTATTCACCACATCAAACCCGAAAGAGCTGCGGACCAAGTCTTTGATGGCCAGCGCGTCGGCTTCCACGGAAGCTTCTGCGTTCTGCAAGTCAATCTGTAAAAAACTGTCTCGGACGCGCCAGGGAGAGGTTTCCAGTACCTGTGAATTCTCAAAATGCGGGGCCCCTAGCGGCCCCGCGAATACACAGGGATCGCAAACAGGATTATTGGGTGTCGTTATTAGGGATCTTATTGGGATTATTTCGAGAAACACCCACCTGTTTGAAGGTCGTCAACTCTTTCGGAGGCAGTATGACGGTCATGGGAAAGTGCTTCTTCAAACAAATGAAAGTTTCGAATAAACACCAGGCCCTCTTGTAGTAATGTGGCGTCAGGAAAGTGTCCAGGATCACCAGCATGTTCCTTGCGCTTGATAAGCGTGATTCAAAGACCGCACTGAGGTCGTCAGAGTTGCTACAACTGCCATCCTGGATTCGATACTGATTGTTACAAAAGAAGCACATCCACAAGAAGACCTCCGCCGTCTGTAAAGACGAAGACTGTGCCCACAGCCAAACACCACTGACCACCACCTCCAGGGTGTAGTGCCAGCACCAGGAGACAAAATGAGTTGTGGGAGAATGATGTTCTGGAGGCAAAGCATCCACAATGCTGCAGTTTGGCCTACCATCGCGCGGGCAAATCTTTCCAAAGCCCTTTCCTGTCTCCCCAAGAGCCAGAACAGGGCACATCTCGTAGAAATTTGGGTTCTTCAGGCCTGTGGCTTCCTTGCCTTCAGATGGAAACTGCTCCAGCAAGTAAGAGGCCGAGATTCCCAGCTGCACCTGGACGCGTTACTTGGAGGTTCAGGATAGTTATGATGCACTGGTGACTAGTACTTAGATTTCAGTTCTACGCCCCCTGGGTATAAGTGGGTCATCAGTGACACTCATGATTCTGCTTACCCTGAACCTCCAAGTATTTGGCATTTGAGGATCAGTAATTAACAGAACCTTAGCCTCAACTTGCACAATCTACCTGCAAATCCAAGTAGCAGGCTTCTACCGGCCTCATAAAGCAACCCAAAAACGGGTTTAGGTTTCAGATAGAACGGGAACCTATTCCTGATAACCGCCCACCTCGTAGATTGTCGCTGTTCTGGCGAGGGCTGTTGAGGATTTTGTCTCACCCTCAAGGCTCAGTGCCATCGTCCGTCCTCACCAGGTTACCCTAAAGGCTCATGGGTGGCGTTGTATGTAGGATAGCTACGCACCGTCAGACCCTGATTTATGGCACCTCTGACTCCACTTCGAACCAGCTATGAGGCTTGAAACAATCTCTTCGGAGATCTTTTCAAGGAAGCAAAACACACTTAGTGTGCATCAGTATCATTCACATCCCTGAGACCCTGAGAAACAGCACCGTGGTCCTAGCAGCACCTGCCCGGGGACGGCAGGCTTCTCTGGGTGGCGGGTCCGCCTCCTCCAAACGCAAGCCAAGCAAAGCACGGCAATCAAGACCTCGATGATTTTTCAGAGAACATCGAGATTGCAAAGGACAGAGATATGGATTTTTCGTGAGGATTATGTACTGGGTCTAGGACTGTGTTGGTGACCTACAGAACTTAACCTCCCTTCTCAGGATGCAACGTCATACAAAGCTAAAATCTAAAACCTTCTGGGCGGTGATCCAGAGACCAGGACGCCAGAGAGCACAGCCAGCAAAGTCGAGACTGGCAGGGCTTTCTTCGTTGTAGTCACCATTTGATTACGCATGGCTTTCTTCGCCGTTGTGGTCACCATGAGATAGGAGAATACGTCTGGCACCCTAGTTTGACAAGGCCTCATGACCTGCATCATCTGGCATGAGCCTCGATGAAAATCGATCTCCTGCAGCCAATCCTGCCCATCCTTGTAGACGAAACCGTTGCACCACCACTGTTTGCGACACCGCTCTGCGCATTCATATACGCTTGATGTGTCCTGGAAAATATATAACGCGTGCGACGGATATGAACACTCTCCTTGGTGGTCATTTGTTGTAAGAGGAGCAGTGCTTCGACACCATCTATATCTGTGCGGACCTGCGTTGCTGTTGTAAACAAGCGCAGAACCAAGGTCCTTCAGCTTCTGGTCAGCCGTCGCATGCATGGAGTACGAGTGCAGACCGGGCACATCTGATTCACCAGGCTGCAGGACTGGCATCATGTGGCATAGGGCAGGGTCGGACCCGTTTGTTGCGGGCGCTTCTTGATAGACGAATCCTTTGCACCAACTCCGCTGCTGAGAACACCTGGGTTGGTCTCAAGGACATTCGCTGGCCTCCGGCCAAGAAGCGTTTGGAACAAACTGAGCGGGATCTCGTCATGTTGCCCCCTCCCGTCCCTGCTCACCCTCCTGCACCCAATAAACAGAGTGACAAATGGAAGTGTAGCCTGACTGTTAGGTGGGGCAACCTTGACTGGGATTCTAGGCAAGGCTGTGACCATCTGTGCCCTCAACTAGGTTTACCCACCAGGTCCCAAGAGCCTCCAAAGATGGGCTTCAAATCCAAGAGGAGTCTAGGGTTCATCTAAGGTCGACAATACTGGGAACTCTGACATGCCTCAGGAGTCAAACCATTAAAGCAACTTAGGGTTTAGGGCTTGGGTCTGCTCATATATTGGCCTTTTGTTTGAGCCCGTGCAAAAGGGCCAAAGTGCTGCGGGTATGGATGCTCGACAGGGGTCCCCTCGACAAGTTGCAAGAGCTCCATGCATAAAGAGTTGTGAGCCCATAAACACGGTCCAACTACACCTTGGATTTCCTGAAGATGCATCCGTTTTCTGAAGGGTTCCTGCTCAGTTTCCACCCTAAATCCTAAACCCTTAAAGCTTAAACCCTTAAACCCTCAAACCCTAAAACCCATAAACCCTAAACCGCAATATCACGGCTTCGCGTGCCAGCCATAAGCCTCTCTGCGAGCCCGGACACGTGCCAGCGCTTAGTAGTGAGGGCTTCACCATGCACATCACAACAGCACATGAAGAAAGCACCTCAAAAACTTGACCATCGGCACATGCTGCAAGATACCCCAACAAAATCTACCAAGGCGCATCTTCTTGCACTCGAGGACATCCGAAACATTCCGCACATCGTCCTGGAAGCTTATGCAAGCATCGCCCCCTGCCATCCAACGCTTGCCGTCTTGGGGTGTGAACACGACCTGATGCAGGATTTTATCTTTGGTCACCAGCCCGGCACCCCGAACGCAACACGATCCCAAGTTTGTGCTTCCGCATGTAGCCGACAAAGTCCTGAAAGAAACTGGTGAAAATCATGAGTCTCTTCTTGGAGGCCCTGTGCCACATGCCGCCTACTTTACACTTTACACGGCATCCACTTTGCAGCCCTGAACCATCAACATTGAACTCTTTTTACATCAGATCTTACACCCTAAACCCTAGTCCTTATAGCCCCCCTTCCCTCCTAAGCACCAGAGAGTTATAGCCCAGGGTTGATAGTTGTCCAGTTTGGTCAACCTCGTAGTCAGGCAGTGGGGTGGCAAGTTGCCCACTGGCATGACTGCATGCAGCAGTCCCCAGCGCCAATACCAATGCCAGCCGACATGTCCGAACTCTCACCATGAATGGCTTCCCTATCCTGATTCTCTAATCTTCATATCCTTTGTCAATCCCCGGTGGGACCCCAACATAGACCCCAAAATACAATAAGCCTCATTATAAGGACCCCCAATCCGTTTTTTCTTGCGGGCCCTCATACAATCCCTGCAGAAACTCTATGCAGATTAATTCCCCCGCTAATGTTAAAACCCCCCCACCCGCCCTAATATTAAATGCTCCAATTATGTGGTATATTGTAATATATTGGGAGAGTTTAATGTTAGGGGGGGTGGGGAGTTTAATATTGGGCGGAAGGATTAGTAGGATGGCACTCACAGGCCTGCAGCCAAAAGTTTTGCGATGCTTCGCTGTTGCTCAACACATACTGCCCTCTCCCCGATAGTGGCAATTCTCAGGTTTGGGCACAAAGATTCTTGGGCTGTGGTTCAGTGTCGAGCTTAGTCCCTGCTCGTGTGTACACCAAGCTATGACGCGTCGAAAAGCCGCTGAATAGTATGATGAAAATGACTACTTGAAATACGATCTGATGACTCATCTTTTCTCCTGCATATTAAACACTCCCACCAACCCCCGACAGATTGCTGCTACTAAACTATGTGGTGTGACGAGGGAGGGGGTTACGCATGTGCTTTGCTCATAAGGACAGCCAGCTGGAGGCCTGCGAAGCATCCAGCCACCACAGGTCCTGCTCAACCGGGATCCTGGCAGATCACATGACTACCACGTTTCTTATCCACTGCTACTACAACCACCTGGAGGTTACACACCTACTTGTTTTGGGGTTAAAGTATCCGCAGTGGAAGCAAATTTGCAGCTTTAAGGTTACACGGCGGCTCATAGGGCCTCATGCAATGGACTACTCAGATGCAAGGACCCCCAAGGACCCTCGGGACATGCAAGGATTATGAGGGTCCTTGTTTGGGATCGGATAGGGATCATTTTGAGAGAATCCCAGATTGAGAAGAATACCGAACTCAAACAGCACGGCATGTTGCTTGTTTGCGCTCATCAAGGGAATGACTCAGAGCCTGGCGGGCTTCACAGCATCTTTTGCTGCATCTCCTGCGGTGTCATTTGCCATGGCGGCTGCAATCTGCTTGACCTCACTGCAAGACTCCACGCATACGGTTCCAATATGGGTGGGAGCGCTGGAGAAGCATTGAATAGCAGAGTCAGAGGAGCTGCGCAAGAAATTCCTACGAGCTGTCCATCTAGCACAGCATGACAAAGGTAAAGGACTTGCGTCGCAAGAGACCAAGAGATGCTTCCACTTTTCTTGCGCTGCATGGCGGAGGGCCGCTGCCATGCTCAAACCTGCTTTATGCAATGAGAAGGAACGGCAAAGTCTTGGAGCTACAGGAAAGGCACCCTGCAGTGATGCTTGCAATCCCGTGAAGAAAGACGTAAGCGTTTCATTTCACACTAATACATAAATGTTTCAAGTGGCCACGAAGCATGGGCTCAAAGCCCAAGTCCGTAAGATGCTGCAGTCATCCTGATAGTTTGGGGTGATACCAGGGGCCCTGCTCTTCAGAAAACACTGGGCCCCAGGCAGAATCGGGTTCAGGTTGACAGCGCCTCAATTTGAGAGATAATAGCATGACACCGGGGGAACCACAGAGGGTGAAGCTAAGCCTATGGGCCAAACAGATTTGCTATTGAAACTGTCTTAACTACTGACGTCACGAGATGCCGGCAGCAAGTAGCTTCATGCGGTGAAGAGTTGTCCTGCAAGATTTGCATTCCATAAAGACTGCGGTAATATGCCTGCGTTGTTGACAAAAGATCGCTCGCACACTGGTTGTTGCCAGCCTCCCACACACTTGGTCCACGGCGCGATCACCCCCATCTAGATCACCATTCCATGGCACCGGCTGCAACAAACAGATATGAGCAATAACAATAGTAGCAATAATGATACTAAAAACAATTGTAGTCAGAATAACAAGAAGAAGAGGGATGGTGATAATACCAGTAATAATAGCTACCCTTGTGACACCTTGTCGGGCTCAGCAGGTCGGCATTGAGGGCACGATCCGGACAACCCGTGCGAGCAAAGTAGCAGTCTGCAAGATTTTACCCCCTAGGTTTACTAGGAAGCTTTAACAATGCTCATTTATGATCGTTTCTTCATATTATATACTGCCAGTGTTCTTGCTACTCTTGTTTTTTTCCAAGAATATATCTCTGGTGGTTCAGCTGCATCGTTCTTAGTAAAGCTCATGTTGTCGTTGGTCTTCCTGCCCTTCCTGTTTCGCCTCAACACTAAACCCACCAAGCCTGAATAGTAGCTTCCAATTGTTCATGATCTGTTCATTCAAGTCTCCATTCTTGGGGAAATATCCTCCATAGTCTGCTTCTGGGTACCCATGCGCCTGCCATAAAATGTACAGTGTGGGAGCATTGCGTCCCGAAAGAGCTCCATACTGCTTGATCAAGGGAGTATCAGTCAAGGGTATTCCTCGGGTCCTGGCCCAACCCATCAGTCTATAACATGGCTCGTGTTAATGGCTCTATGTAACTATATTACACGTATTATTCGTGGGTGGGGGCAGTACCCAAGGTATTCCCAAAATCGTACTAGGTATCCTGACATCACTCAACAAGCTTTCCAATAATTACACTGTATTGGGAGCTCAGGGCTTACTATAACCCATTATCGTACTTTCCATGTTATTTTCCATTATCCCTACAACCCTAAACCCTAAACCCTAAACCCTATAAACCCTATATTACCCCCTATGGTCTGTCTCAGGCTCAGACGTGTGACTGCCAGGTTCCGCGAGCAACAGCGGCATCAGGAGCGGGATGCTTAGGGCCACATAAAGCCCTCACTTCCATCAAGCTGCACATCACTTCTATGTCTTGAAATCTGCCCTTGCCCACATGCACAGTTACACTCTCGAAATGGATGTAGTGACATGGAGGATAACCTAAGGAAAAGACAAACTATTGATCAGGCTTCGGAGCGTTGGGAAAAGACTCCGCTGGTTGCACTCCAAAACCAAGCATTTTACCCTATCAGCCACGCCCCATGCTTCACTACACTGTTCTCAGATCCTCTGCTTGCCAACAGCATACTAGTTTGGGTACTGCCCAAGGTGTAGTGTATTTGCAGGAACAGCTGCTCCCAAAGTCCCACACCTTGAAGTTACCATAATGAGTATGTAACAAATAGTAGGGTTTCCCTGGTAAACCATACTGTTTTCCCAATAACCCTAAACCCTAAACCCTAATTTCCTAAACCCTGAACCCTAAACCCTATTGTCCACGCGATGAGCACGCAAGTACCGGAACGGGTGCTGCTTGTACAGCTGCCGTCCATCCATGGAGTGCACTGTGGAGCAGTGACTGTTGGAGATGGTAAGCCCAGTATATTATAGTATATTATAGTATGTTTGTGTATATCATAGTATATTACATGATAATAGTTTCTGTTCAATTTTCCATGATTTGGTTGAAAGATGTGGGATCCTGCCACCAGTTACCACTCACTTGATCTTCGACCAGCTGGCGACTGAACTGAAAGCCTGCAAAACAATGTACTGAGGGCCATAACGTTAAGCTAACCTTCGATGAGTCACACATGCTGCCCAGAAGGGCTCTCTGATCATAGGAGCGCGTGGACGTCTATGGAGGAGCATCTGATCATGTCTAAAAAATGCTTCAGAGAATCCCACTCAAAGCTCTGCCGGGCCCCTGTGATCTGAGGGCTGAGCATCGAGCTCGAACGCCCACACAATCTGCTTTCAGCTTGTGCCCGCGTTCGCGTACGACGCGCGTCAAAGAGCTGCTGGGTAATTTCCGAACAGCCGAGGTCTTTAGCTATCATATGAGAAAAGTTGAGATGGCTTGATGCCTTGGAGAAGTGCGCCCGACCAAAGACCTACCACAGTCGGAAACTCCCTTGTAAAACTTGTGAAAAACCGCTGGGCGGCTGCAGCACCAAAGGTGAGCTTTGGTGTCGCGCATTATCGAGCACTCCACAATACTAGATGAAACCGCCAAAGCATGAAAAGGATAAGCAGTAAGAGTTTGCAACTCTGGGGGAGCTAGTATTGCGTCGAGCAACATCTTGAATATGGAGATGTGCAGTTGCTTTGAAAACTAAGCATGATCGGTTCAGCAGTGCACCTCTGCAGAACTACTTCATGAGAAGCGGAAATGCGGCGTCCCTGCTGCCTCAACCCAGATTTGCTGGTCCTTCAAAAATTCGGTTTCTGGGAGTACATTTAACAGTAACAAAACACTGTGTTCCGAAACAAAACCTTCCCAAGGCCTGTTCCTTCAGCTGACGTCCGCTCGGCTTAGGCTGAGGACGCTGTGGCCGGCGCAGTCGTGGCCCACTGGCATCATCTAGCGCCTTGCTCACCATGTCCTGGACATGACTACTGGACTTGCCAACGAACTTGGAATGCCATTGGGGATTTGTACTCTACCAGCAGCAAAATAAAATTGCAAAAAATGCATTCGAGCTTCCATTTGAGATTCGAGTTCTCGCTGGAGTCGCACAAGGTCTGCTGGTGTCAGTTTCTGGCGGCGAAGTACATGAGGCTCAGCCCTGGCCCTGTGAACCAAGTGCTGGGCCACTTGAGGAGGTCTGCGCGTGAGCGTAGGCTCCGACCGCGCAGAAGGATGCCGGGGAGGACTCCTCCGAGGACCTGCACAGACCTGCCTCGGTCTTGGCACCTGGACTTGCCTTGCGCTGTGCGACCTCGTTGGCTGCGCCATTCTCTGAGAACCCTGGCGCGGGGACGTGCTCCTCGTGACGCGCACAGCCTCACGTCCAACACAAGCACGCGGAGAGGCACTTCGCGAGCCAGGACGCGTGCTGGGCACACTGCCATTTGGCCGTGCTCGAGCGCTCTGAGAACGCACACGTGAAGGCATTTGAGCGCCCAATCTGGTTGGTGAATTTGGCCGGTCCTTCACGTGCCAGTCAGTCTGCCGCCGCGTCCCGCACTTTCGACAAAATGCAGAATCTGCCGTGTTGATGGTGGAGCACCTTGGAGCAGATTGCGGAGGTTTGGGCTCCATGGGCAGTATGAAACACAGACACTCAGCTGACAAGCTGCTCAGTGCAGCTCATGAGGCTAACGATCTTTGCCCACATCACCTGCCGTGTGCCTCAAGAACTGCTCCACTCTCCCAATCGTGGCGTGGCGCCTGGGGCACTTGTACGGGACTTCGGATGGCGAGCATCGCAAGCCCGTGCTGAAGAGGAGGTGGGTCCAGGTATCCAGTCCTGCCAGAGCTCCAAGGGTGAGGGTCGGAGTGACAGCAAGATTCCATGCATGACACAGCGCAAGTGACATGGTGCTCTGTACGCATACCACTTTACCATTGGGGACCCGACTCTCCACTTTTCGAATTTTTGAAGCCCCTGAACCCCACCCAGCCCACGCCTCGTGGCTTCTCATCTCCAGAAACTGGCCAGGTGTTCACGTTGTGGGGCAGCTGAGTTGATGGCCAACCTTAAAAAGAGGCCCGGGATCTCGCTGCTGAATATATCCGCTCATTATGGGAACCCCCCAAAAATGGCCAATATGTTTTAAACCCTACAGTAACCTGTATGAACCCGTATATAGCATTTTCTTGTCCATGTTTAGGGCTTTATAGGGATAAGAGTCCCACCTCTCTCCACCAGTCCTAGGCCAGCTGGTTGGCCAACATCATAGAAATTACTAACTAAGTACTTCTATATGGGTTCAGGTTTTAGAGTTTAGGATTTGGAGTTTTAAGGTTTGGGGCTTAGGGGTTGTGAGGGGATTATGGGGGTCCTCTTGGGGATGAGATGAACTATAGTTTCAACTCCCAGTATTGCCCCTACAATAGTCCCGTCTATAATCCCCTAAATGATGCCCTTTCAGGAATTTAGACCATAGCTCATCCGCCGATGCCTATGGCCGTCGGATGCGCGGCCCCAAGTTGGAGATCATGAAGTAGCAGCTACGCTCTACTTCGGGTTGAGGAACCCAAAACCTTAAACTCACTATTACGGGGGTGTTGACGTTGACCCCTTTCCTGAGCTCCCACAGCCCGCTTTTGTAGAGGCCACAACAACTTGCTGGTTGTTAACATGGACTGGCAGGATGGATCCCTGTAGTCTTAAACCCTAGGGTTTAGGGTTTAGGGTATAGTAATTTCCACTATCTTGCCCCCATGTCTAAATCCTAAACCCTGAATAGTGTGTCCCTTTTCTTTCCATTCCTTAAATCCTAATATCCTAAACCCTAAAACCTTAAAACCATAAACCCTAAAACCCTAAAAGACAAACCTTGCTTGGTTGTGTCCCAGCAGCGGGCGGAAGGTGGCCACTTGCAGGGTGACCACTCGCGCATCTCCCTGGGGTGACTTTTCAATGACTAGAGAAGGAACAGTTTAGGGTTTAGGGTCTAGGGTTTGGGGCTTAGGGTTCGCCAGCGCAGCGGGTTTAGTTTTGGGCTTTGGGCTTTGGGTTTTGAATGCAGGGGCTCACAAAATCGATGATGCAAGCCAGTAGCAGAAGTTGGGATGTCTTGAGAGCCGGGTGCCTTTTTCAAGGTCCAGAGTCAAAAAGGCTCGAGAAATCTAGCCAGCTTACCCATGTTGTGGTCCAAGATTCCTTGTGTAGTTATGGCCTGGGGAACCTAAAATGAACCTCAAAATGATGTACGTATTTATTCAGAACAATCTCCACAAAGCGCTGTATAAACCCGATTTCCATGTCATTGTTCATTTTCTCTTTGCAGTTTACAACAATGGTGGTAATCAATTCAGGCCCCCAGAGTCTACAGACGACAAACGGATTCTAAGGTTCAGGGATCCCCGGCTCCCTGAAAAGAATCCATGGTTTAGGAGTTAGGGTAAGGATGAAGGGTTTGGGGCTTAGGGTTTAGGGTTTAAGGCTAAGGGTTTAGGGTTTAACTATCATGGAAAATGAAATGGAAAAGAAAATTGACAATGAAATGGAAACGGTGGTTATGTAGGGGATTATAGGGTTAGGATTCAAAGTTTAAGGTTACAGTAAGGGTGCAGGGTTTGGGATTCAAGGTTTAAGGTTTGGGGTCAGGGTTCAATTTTCAGGAATCAAGAACTGCTTTAGTGGCAAGAAAACATTCAGAGGCAGTAGATTCCACTTTCTTTTTGCATTATCCCTATATAGCCCCTGTATTACCCCCATATAGCTCTTTATCCCTATGAGGCATCGTCCAACTCTGGAGCAACTCTGCACGGTTGGTCCACAATGCTTTTGACCTACTGGTGGGTAGTAGGGAATTAGGGAAGTTACCACATAAGTAGGGGATATAACCCCTAAATGACCCCTACGTGGTATATTCCCTTACTCCCTACTACAGAAAGTAAGTTGAAGTTGTTGCATGGAATTGTCAAACTACTTCAGACAAACTTAAGCTTTGCAAGTTCAGAAACCTTGCCCTTTCATAGCCTAAACTCATTCTATCTCTGCCACCATGCATGTAGCAAAGCAACTGTCATTGTCAGAAACTACCCAACCCCACATGCAGTCCAGTGCAAACATTACACCCCAAATCCCTCCCTCAGACTAACACGAAATCCTGCAAGGCGGCGTCCGAAGACTACGGTGTACTGTCCCCTTAACAGAGTTTACACGGATTCCATCTTAGTTAGAAGCTCCAACCCTAAACGCTAGACTCTAAACCCTAACCCTAATTAAACCCTAGACCCTAATCAAACGCTAATCGCTAGCTGAACCCTAAATCCCAACTAAGTAGCACTTTTTTTGGCGGTTGAACCCAGTAAGACTATATTCCTCTAGTAAAATACCATGCTCAAAAGGAGGATATAATCTTGCCCTATTGGGGTGTATAGTACACACCAAAAAGACACTACTCAATCAAACTTAAACCCTAAACCCTACACGGCGCCTCGCCGTCTCCACATCTGAGCAGGCTGGTGCAGCATCGGCTTTTTTTGAAGGCGAGGCTGGCCGAGACTCTTCCTGGTTTAGGGTTTAGGGACTTCAGGGTTTAGGGACTTGAGGGTTTAGGGACTTTAGGGTTTAGGGTTTAGGGACTTTAGGGTTTAGGGACTTTAGGGTTTAGGGTTTAGGGACTTTAGGGTTTAGGGACTTTAGGGTTTAGGGTTTAGGGTATCAAGGTCATACACTGCCTTTGGCATCAATAGTATCCCTAGATAACCCCTATAAAACCTAGTTTCCATTTAATTGTCCATTCTCTTCTCCGTTTGATTCGCCACTATTGGGGTAATAACACCTTAAACCTTAAACCTTAAACCCTAAACCCTAAACCCCAAACCCTAAGCCCTAAACCCCCAAACCCCCCAACCCCCAAACCCCCAAACCCCCTAAACCCCCTAAACCCCAAGCATCGCCTGCCAACTCCGCCAGGCCGGCCGAGGCTCCCGGGAGCGCCCAACGGGGCTCGCAGCCCGCGGCGGGCTCCTCGCACAAGGCATCTTAAGGTTTAGGGTTTAGGGTTTCGGGTTTAGGGCTTAGGGCTTAGGGTTTGGGGTTTAGGGTTTGCTGTGATGTTGCCGTGCAGGATGTGATGAGCAGGTGTC
>CAJNIZ010005590.1:7933-19161 GCA_905231905.1 Symbiodinium pilosum | reverse complement strand
CACATCAACAGTTTAACAGAAAGTGTGACTGTGGGAGAGCTAGAACCCTGAAACCATATACAGCTAAACAGTCCTATGTTATAACCATAAATAGCTAAATATGAGATAAATGTCCTATGTCAAAAACGCAGGCCCCACAGCCACCTCTTCTGAAAACTAAACCCTCAAGAGCTCCTTTTAGGAGGAGGTTTGAAGGCACTGAGTTAAAGCTTGATGCCCGGCTTGGCATATGGTAAGTGGAACGGAAAGACTTTGTAATAGTTTGGATAGGTTTCAGCAGAGGCGCAAGATATGAAGGCTTCGCTTTTGCTGTTGGGAGACCGGATTGTTTCATCTAAGTCTTTTGGGGAAGGTCCCAGAGGCGAGGGTGTTCAGGTTTAGGCTCATATAACCCCTATGTGATCCCATTCAATCTTTCAAACTCGATCCCTCGGGTTTAGGGTTTCGGGCTCTCATGTGAACCCCGAAGATCTGAGGGCCAAAGCCCTAGGCGCAAACGAAGACCGAATCAGGACACGCTAAAACCCTGGTTTAGGGTTTGATTTGAGGTTTGGGGTTTAGGGTTTGAATTAAGGTTTGGGGTTTAGGGTTTAGGGGTTGGGGTTTAGGGCTTGGGGTTTAGGGTGTAGGGGACCCTTCGACACGAGATCCAAAATCAAATGGCGTGCCAACTGGCCACACTTTGAACTTTTCTAAGTGTATCTACAGGCACGTACGCTTCCGAAAACTGGGCTGCTGTCAAGGAGCTTCAAGTACAGGAAATCATGTTATTTGTTCTGTACCCATATTATAGTAACTTAATTTATGTTCATGAACAGCAACGCAGAAAATGGTTTGTTCACAGACAGACTACAACCCGCTATTTGAGGGCATGTCCACGAATTTGGGCCTTACAAGGAAACTGGACACAAAGGAACCCAAAACCCTCCGTCCTGCACTGCCCAGACATGCAAACTCTATACAATTAACTCTAAACAAGAAACTCTACTCTAAACAAGAAACCTTACACCGCAAACCCTAAACCCTGAAACCTTAACCCTGCTGTGCCCGTTGCACCCTGCAAGCGTTTAGAGTTTGGGAATGGCATGGTAGGGTCCTGAGGGAGCCAACGCATGTCGTGAGGTCCATGGCTTAGGATTTCGGGTTTTTAAGGTTTAGGACGGCAGGATATAAGATGTTGTACCATAATACACTATACTATACTAGAATATACTGTGCTATAACATAATGCAGTTACAATATAAAATACTGTACTATAATGTTCTGTGCTATAATATGATAGAATACAATATAATGTACCCTATTATGATGTAGTACTTTCCATGATCTTTTCCATTTTCCCTATATGTATATATATATACACATACACTAGGATGGTTCATCATCTAACCCTAAATGCAACTAAACCCTAAACCCTAAACCCTTCAACCCTTCAACCCCTAAACCCTAAACCCTAAACCCCTAAACCCTAGCAAGAATAGGATAAGTAGTCCGGCCTGTTGCGACCGGATGTTGCATGTAGGTAAGATCCAAGTTCCTTGGGGTTTGGGGGATTACATAGGGATCCCATCATAGAGTTTATATAGGTTTTAGGGTTTAGGACTTGGGGTTTAGGATCCAAGTTGCTTGCTGTTTAGGAGGATTATATAGGGATCCTATTGTAGGGGTCATATAGGGTCTAGGGTTTAAGGGCATATTAGGATTGAATATAGAGTCCAGGGTGTAAAGTTTAGGGTCCAGAAAGCCGCGTTCTTGGGAGTCCTTAGACCACGGATTAGAATGTGTTGGAGACTATATTGAAGCACCCTGCCTTTTGGAAACCGCCACGAGGGGCTTACTTCACATGGGCCATCATTAGAGAGCCTGAGCTATATGTATATACATATATATATATATGGAAAAATCCACGTAGGGTTTAGAATACTATTGTATACATGAGAGTAACGGGGCATTAAGGCTAATTTGTGGGTTGGCTTGGAAGCTTCATATGGATGCCACGTCAAACATAGCAACTGCCTCGTGGCAATCGACAAAAGCTACATAATAGGAAATTTACGGGAAAGATGTAGCTTCAAAAAGCACTTCGACTTCGAATCCCAGTGAAGGTGGAGGTTTACACAGGGGATATCTTGCCCAGAAAAACACATGTAAAGCATTCAACGTCTTGGATGCAACCACTGACTCCTGCAAATGTTTTAGCTCCATGCAGTTGGGCAGTGCTTTTATGGGTTTAGGTTGAAGGGTTTAGGTTGTAGGGTGTGGATATGAAGACTTTAGTGGTGTGTGCCAATATGTCAGCCTCGATTTTGGGGCCGTAAGCACCAAGCGTCAATCCGCAACATGAGACGTGCAACTACGCGACAAGCCCAATACCTCTAATCCGAATCCCACAGATCAATTTAGGTCCGTGACCCTAAACCCTACTATCATTCGGGGTATATGTACTCCTGATTGACGATCATTGGGCTCTCTGGGTGGGTATCTTCCCCACACTAACCATGTTTAGTGTATCCTCAACTTTTGTGCCGCTGAAAATGCTCACCCTCCCTCGCGGTGGCAAACCCCAACAAAGGCCCTATAAAAACCCTCAACTCAACCCCAGAGTACCGTCGTGTCAGGGCTACATCGGGTTCTATGGTAGTTTGGGGGAAGGTAACAAGACGGCAAACAATGTTTGGATGGAGGCGGAATAGCCCATGGTACCTTGAGCACAGCCCTTCTAGGGTTTGGGGCTTAGGGTTTAGGGCTGGGGGTTTAGGGCAAATGTGGGATACCAGGGTCGATCTGGAGGGCGAGACACATTGCATCTTCTGCATCCTGATCCACAACCGTAAGCTCAGATCTTGAAAAGATCCGCTATCCTACATCCAGCCGCGGAAACAAAAAAAAAACTTGATGATCCAGCCTTACTTGGAACGCCGGCCAAAATGTTGTTTCAGAAGATCTTGCCCTTTCTTTCTTTCTTTCATTCAGGCTATGGAGGGAGGGAAGTTTCCCCCCCCCCCGGGCGTCTCTGCCCAGCCCGTGTTGGGCTGATCTGTTGGCTTACCCCTCGGTGTTCCAGCCTGCTGGGATTTTCGGGGATTATACTGGGGGCCACTAACATCTAGATTGGGAGGAACAGCAGCACAGAAGGATCTTGCCCTGTCTCTCTCTCTCTCTCTCTCTCTCTCCCTACACACACACACACATACATATGTATACATATATATATATATATGTGTGTATTTCTCTCTCTCTCTCTCTCTCTCCCTCCCTACATACCATTATGAATCCCTTGAAAGGGAGCCTGCCAAAAAAGCTGAAAACTCTTCAAGCAGCTTCTGATGAAAGCTTTTGCAGCTGAGGTGCTGCTGGCCCAAGTCACCTTGTCTACGGTGTAGCTCAGTGTTTAAGGTTTAGGCTTTAGGGTCTCCTCAAGGGGGCGAACTGGTGCTGAAAGCACCCTCCAACCCCGCCTCGACCTCGGCGGGTTTAGGGTTCCCTTGATCTCTGATCGCGCTCCTGTCTTCTTGTTTGTTTTTTTGCACCTGTCTAAACCAGATGGGTGCAAGGTTTGGGCTGGGTCTGGCTCGTGGCCTCTAGTTGTCTTCAGATTGAGCTTTGGCTGGACGTCTCCAATCCTTCTGTCTCGAGCAGGCGGGTGCAAGATTTGGGTTGCGTCTGGCTGCTTCTATGCGTTTGCCCTGCTCGACCCTGGGATGTAGGGTTGAGGATTTAGGGTTTAGGGCACGGATTGGCTTGGGTTTGGGGCTACTTGGACTGTACTTAGACATTCCGCCACTACAATTTACAGGACTCATACGATACCTAGCCTTCCTGTAGCCAAGACCCATTTTCTTACAGAGGCACTTTTCCTGCAGGCAGCTCAAACCGAGATAGTTTGGCATGCTATGGTTTCGAACATTACTTTCCAAGGCCTATGACTTCAGCAGGTGCCCAAGCAGTTAAACAGCGTCTGGAGCCGGGCGCTTACATCACTGCCACTCCTGCTCGAAGCCAGCAACATGCAGTGGGTCGCTGTGAAAGAACCTAAACCACGTGACACGTGTAACGAAAGCATATTAATTCCCATGTATCCACACTATGGTGACTCCCTTCATCAATTCAATATCACCAACAGAAACCCAATTTACAGAGGGTCTGGGAGTCTCCATCTCTTCAAATATCTTGTCTGATCGGATTACTTGGATGTCCAAGGTGCCTTTGGCATAAATGCACCGGGCAACGGAGAGTAAATCGCACAAAAAGAGGCTTAATACTTGCAACCAACTTGCTAGTAGCATGATTGAGGCTACGTACATCCTATGCCAAATGACCAAATCTGGAGCGTTTGCACCTGCGTTTATGCTTGGTGGGAGCTGCTTGACTTCTGTTGCTGTGTTGCCTAGATGCCGCCCAACCTTACTCGTTTGATGAATCTACATGCACATATATAAAGTTTCCACAAAGTAGAGTCAAAGGAAAACTATGAGTACCTCCATACATAAATACATAAGCACTCATACAATGCTCAAAGCATCAAACCAGAAGTATGTTTGGCAGAGATGCCTGAGCCGGTGCTGCTTGGACGATATCAAGGGTTCCGGGGTTGTGCCTCTAAAAGGTTCCCCTAGTATAGCCGCCATGAAGCCCCTATGGAGGAGGCCATGTCATCCCCTAGGATTCCCTAAAAAGAACCTGAAACTGCGGGGTACGACCCTGGAACCATACCCCCAAATCCTCAACCCTAAACCCTTAACCGATATCCAAGCGCATGCCCCTAGGCTAGGTCTCCCCTAATTTGAGGGATACCTGTGTAATCCCAACGGGTTAGATGGGGTCATGTAGAGGCTATATAGTGGGCTCTGTAGGGACTGTATGGGGTTACATGGGAAATGTCTAGGGCTAGACTTGCCTTGTCAATGAAACAATGGGTGGTGGGGTCTTTTATGGCAATGATTTTGAATATGGTGGATACTAAAATTCATGCATGACCCTGAGCACGTTTCACCTTGGGGAGTATGGCACATGCAGTAGTACCAACATATGGGTCCATTCCTGAATGCTTTACTAGCAGCAGGCAAGCAAACTGTTGGTAATCTGCGCACTCGCTTGTACTCAACATGCCCACTACCGTCGGTAGCACACCTAAGAATGGTCACAAAGGGATACTGGGAAGTATATTCAGGCCCCGAGATATTCCAGTACACCACCGGCTGGCGGCCTAACCAACCAATGCCCAACACAGACTCAACAACAACGCGAGAGATGCCAAAGGCTCTCCAGCGACTGTCAAAAACACGATTGCCGGTGTCCACTTGGAGGTCCAGGGTAATAATAAGCCGCTTCTAATGCTCTTAGAACCTAATTACGGGCACCCTACATCCCCTCATGTCATTGTAAATTGGGCTCTGAGTGATAAGTACCCTGAAACTCCAAGTGCCCTCAGCCCACTTCACCAAGTGACGTTGACGATAGCCTTGTTGATCTTGCCAGCGCAGCCCCATGGAATTCGGATCCCCGCCTGGGCTTGGATCCCGGTTTGAGGTAGGGTTCAGGATGTGGGCTTTAGGATGCAAAGTGAAAGATTCCGGGCTTGGGGCTTACAGTCGGGGCTTAAGGTTTCAGATTTGGAGCTTAAGTTAGCTGCCACGCCTCCACACTAACATAGCTTTCAAAAATTGCATAAAGCCAGCAGGGCTGAAGGGTCTACCCGGGGAGCTGTTGAAACATGCAGGCTCATCCGCTTCAGAAGGCGCAGGAAACGGGACTATACTTTGGCTAGGAGATCCAAGGACCAGACCAAGCAAGGATAACATGCAGTCACAAGAAACAGCCCCGAGAGCTGCCGTTGGAAAGTTCTTACAAGAGTGTGCCATAGCAGAACTCGCATAAAAATCGATAAACCTCTGAACTTTTGCAGGAAGCCACTATGCACTCCTACAACACAGTAGCAGGGGCCCATACAAGACCAATTCGAACCGCCTCCATTTGTGCCGGCGCGAAGGAGAGGGATGACTCGGAGTTGTAAAAAAACTCCGATCCTGAAATAGACCCATGTATGCCCTCCCTGGCTCCTCAAAAGCATGTGCCGTCTTTTAGGTGTTCGCATGATTCGGGGGGACCCCGGTTGGAGAAACACCAAGTTTGGTTCCTGTAGTAACTCGGAACTCCATACAGAGGGCATGCTGAACATCAGCCAAAGATGGAGCTCCACTTTCAATAAGAGCAACACACTATTCATTGTGAGCAGTGCCCTTCTTCCACATGCCTTCTGGCAGATATTTCTAAATCCCGGATTTTCGTGCGTGTTGACCACAATGAGCGACTACAGCTTCACCCCGATGCTTCGTCCCACTTGCGGTTACAGGATACGGCTCATTGCTGGATCCTGTACTGCAGCGTCGGAGGAGTGTCGAACCCTCACAAAAGCCCCTCACAAAAGCCTAACAGTTGCCAAGATCTGGCCGTATGGAGGCCAGAGTGTGACTTTTTCCTGAGGATGCTGCTGCCATGAGGAGGACATGTACAACCAGCCAGGTTGCGCATGTCAAAGCGCCCTACCCCAGCATCATGCGGCAGGAACGGCCACATCATGAATCAACAATGCAGCCGTCGGTGTCCGTATGTTGCGTGTCCTCAGCTGCGCACATTCAAGGCATTCAAGGTGGGCTGGCCGGGACCTTTCTCTCTGCTGAACACCGGTCCTTATCGCTGTTCCTGTTATTTTGTTTGCCATTGCTAGTTGCGAAAAGCAATGCTACAGAAACGTAAGTAATTCTTACTGCTCTTGGTAATGTTCCCCACCAGATATTCAAAAAACAGGGGAGAACGCCATGCGATTGCTAGTCTGATGTTTCAAGATGTGAGGCTCCAAAATAATGAGGGATGGCTAGCTTTTTGACCATCCCTATGATAAGGATTACCGTATTTTGGGGTCCATATGGGGCCCGTATAAGTACACATCCCCTGGTACCTGGTCCCCTTCTATAACCCTATGTACTCATGAAAACCTGAAAAAAACCCCGAAAAATACATCCAGGCTTCCGTCAAGCCCTAAACTCTACACCCTGTCATAATAAACATATACATATATGTACACAGAATACATCCAAGCGTCTGTCCCATATACCCCGTAAACCTCGAACCCTAACCCCTGCTCTTGTATATAACATACATCCAAGTCTCCGCTAAGCTTGAGATTGAACCGTAGATATCCACACATACCCCCCCTATCTACCCTTGAAAGGCCAAGCCTCAGTTAAACCCCAAACCGTACACCCCGTATAGATGTGTATATATATATATATACGTATATATATATATACAAATGTATCTCTGTATCTATATACAAAGTACATCCAAACCTCCAACCCTTAAACCCAAAACCCTTGAAAGGCCAAGCCTCCGTTAAGCCTTAGGCATATGCCCAAGGAGCGGCGTGACTCTGCTGCAGAATCTGCAGAGATATTTCGCTGCGGCAGCAGATTGAGCAGCTCAAATGGCTGAGGCTTTTTTACCAGGGATGGTTTAGGATTCAGGGTCTGGCGTCTAGGGGTTTTTGGGGCTTAGGGGCTTAGGGGTTTTGGGGCTTAGGATTTAGGGGCTTAGGGTTAAGGGCTTTAGGGGCGGTAAGGTTAAGCAGGGATTTTATAGGGTACCTTGAAAAGCCTATATCAGGATCCCTGTAAAGTGGTTATATAGGGCTTCTCAATGGGCTGCAGGGGATACGCATTAAGGGGTTAAAGGATTGAGGCTGTAAGGCTCAGATTTTGAGACTTCAGGCTTAGCACTCGGGATGCAGGGTTTGGGGGCTTTGTCGCTTTCCAAGCTAGGGTTCAACTGAGCTTGCATGCTTTGCTTTGAGATGAATGCTCTAAGGCCTTAAACTTGAACCCTGAACCCTAAGCCTGAGGTTTCCTTTTTGGGGCCTTCTTGTATCTCTTATCCCCAATCCCATCTCCAGACTGACCATTAGAGGTGCGTGCACCGAAGATGCCTATACACCTCAACTGGAGTTTCGGTTTAGCTTTAGGGTTTAGGGAGGGTTTAGGGTTTAGGGCTTAGAGGACCCCATCTGGTATCATAGACTACTATTAACTGGCTTGACCCTTAAGGCAGATCTACTTCCTAGAGCCTCCCAGGGATCTAAGTTCTGCTTAGAATATGTAGGGATCCTACCATCAGCGGATTCTGGTGTTAGATTCAAGGGTAGTCCCAGGGAGCCCCATATCCCTCAAGCAAGGAATGCACCTCCAGTCATATTAGGGGCACTGTGCCGATATTTAACACCCCCTCCTAACAGTAGATACCTCCCCAGATATATAAAGGCTCTTATCCGGTCTAATGTAGCCTGACGGGATTCAGCGATATTGGGCTCGATGGGCTTCTCTGAGTCACGAAATATGCAAGGATCCCAACATCAGCGGAACATTTCCCCCCAAAACATGCTTCTGTTCAAGGTGATTCACAACGACGGGTTTTGGTAGCCCCAACCCCAAAGTTAGCACACCATTATAATCATTTGATAACAAAGGGTCCCATTTCCGGGGGTTGGGGTTTGCCAACATCCTATTCCTACCGAATATAAATCCCTATGTGCCCCCAGAGTCCATTTCATGTCTGAATCCGGGCCCCATGAAGGGACAAATATCCAGCGCCTCTTTAATCCTCCCTAAGCCCAACCCCTACAGAATCAGTATAAATCAGGTGAAAAAGACGCTGGGAGTTGGGGCTGGGGATGAAGAGTTTAGGGGAACAGGGTTTTTGGGGGAATATTGGGGTTATACTGGGATAATGGAAAAAGAAAATGGAAACTACAGGGATTATAGGGGTTATAGGGATTAGGGTTTAGGGATTTAGGGTTTGAGGTTCAAGGCTTAGGGTTTAGGTTGCAGGGTTTAGGGTTGTTGATGTATGTAGGGATCAGGGATCAGGGCCAAGGGCGTAGGTTAGGGCCGGTCCAGACTTTCTAAAGCATGCAAAACATGGAAGCCCCCAAAAAGTTAACACGAGTATTAGATTGGTCATGGTTCCGTTTTTTGATACATGAAGGGGCCTGGGCCGGTGCCACGGACCCGTTTTCCATATGTAATTAACGAGTGGGGTACTTTGGATAGACCTCAAGGGCATTTTAAATTATGCTTGCCGCTACCTTACGATCCCTACTCACTAAACCCATCATAACATGTCTGGCCTCTGCGGACGATGGGCAGGAAGCGTGTGCTGAAAAAGGTGGCGGCGGTGGAAGCCTGCGCAGACTCAAACAGACAGATAGATGGCTAGATAGATAGGGCGTTCCGCACACATCCTTCCCCCTAAGCACTGTCGAAACTTTGGAGTCTACAGAGGGTCCGATTGATGGAAGCCCTTTTGCATCACCTAGCATGCCTAACGTACCGCAGCCCTTTGAGGACTTAATGTGGTGCAGAACTCTTTCTTGCAGCAGTACATGCTAGAATTATCAAACCCTCGCAACCTCCCAAAGGCGCTCTGTTGAGGAACCTACAGTTTGGAGGCAGCAGTGGAATCAAAACTCAAGCACCTTCAGGTCTTAACATCTGCGTAACACCAATACAAACAGGAGCCTCGAAAACCACGGCTCCCATGACCACAGACCACACCTCTCCTGTACAACCTCTCAAGCCCGCTCACCATGCCCCGGTACGGGTCCATTCCCACGCAAAAGGGTTGTTCTCAAAATTAAGGGCTCGCTTTGGTTATAGATTATATTACGGCACCTAATATTGAGGGGTATCAAAATGGGGCCCTAATTTTGGGAACTACCCAAATGACCCGGAAAAAAAGCCCCCTTGGAGTTGCCGTTGGCAGGCGAGTTCTACAACCTTGTAAAAATTCACAGTCAAAAGCCGACGGGGTCCCAGCAGGTTATGTGGTAATTAGCTCAGGAAAGAACATGGAAATTTCTCAGTGTAGGAGGTCCTTAGATATAAGGGGACGATAAGATATGCTTAGAGATTCGGCGGGGTGACCTGATTTTAGGTCATAGCGATATATAAGGATTATTTGGAGACATGCTCGAAAATCCTCGGTCATAAGCTGCGCGCCCAATCCTTGAAGTGCCTTCGAAAGAACCCCCAAATGAATTCTTTCCATCCCGCACTGCTCTGCAACTTGAAAACTGAAGCCTAGACAAAAAAGAAGTGCCGAACCGCCGAAACCGAGAGCATACTCCGGAATCCCCATACATACCCTATAATGATCCGTCTATATACTCCCCCACTCCCCCTTAAGCACCAGTAAAACACTGGAAACACGAATCCCTTATTTCCACCCTGAACCTCCAAGTAGGCCGTAGAAACATTAAAACCAAACCCTAAATATCATGACAGTTCATTATCTTTTCCCTTGCCCCACATAAACCTACTTAAACCTTTATGAGCCCTAAATCCCAAAACCGTAAACCCACAGGCAAGCCGCCGGGGCTCCAACATACGCTCAGGAGCTAGAGCCGAAGCTTCTTGCGCTCGCTTTGAAGGCCGACTCGACCTGGGCAGTGCATAGAGTTGGGGGTGGTTTAGGATTTATGGTTTAGGGTTTAGGGGTTTAGGGTGTAGGATTTAGGTTTTGAGGGGCTTACGGTTTGGAGTTTTACGAGTCCAGGATTTAGGGTTTAGGCATTTAGGATTCGGGGTCCAGGGCGTGGGATGAAATCATATGCTAGGATCGCTTGGAATGTGGTAGACCTTTGACATTTGAATACCCAAAAGCCCGAAAAGATGTTTCGTGCAATGCCTAAAGATACTATTGCCTTACTGGTGCTGAAGGGAGAGTGGGGGAGTGGATCCTCATAAGGACCCTAGAAACCCCCCTATGTCCTAAAACAAACCCTATGATTGCCCCACTCCCCCTTAAGTACCAGTAAGTTGCAGGATCACTCATGCAAACTGTGAACGTGAAACCGTTGCCTCGAGCCGCCCTCCGTCTCGGCCCTGTCTCGAAAACAGGGGATGCCAAAGGTTTGGGGCGAGGTTCTGAGGTTCAGGGTTTACAGTTCAGGATTTAGGGTGCAGAGGTTAGGTTTAGGGAGTTTAAGGTTGAGGATTGAAGGTTTTGGGTTCTGGGGTTTTGGAGTGCAGGGTCGCAGGACGACTTGATTACAAGTTGCAATATCTGATGCTGCAAGCTGCAGAAATGGACAAGGTATTGGCCAAAGAACAAAGGCTATGGTGTAATACAAGTATTAATGGCGAGTAATTCAGGCTAGGCCCCCGCCCACTACTGGT
>CAJNIZ010005589.1:0-12012 GCA_905231905.1 Symbiodinium pilosum | reverse complement strand
ATATTGGGGTCTAGCCACAGAACAGTAACTAAAACTGCTCGTATCTCGCAAAAGCTCTTAGGGATTAGGGTTTAGGGAATTAGGGTTTAGGGATTAGGGTGTAGGGTTTAGGGATTAGGGTTTAGGGATTAGCGTGTAGGGTTTAGGGATTAGGCTTTAGGGATTAGGGTTTAGGGGGTAGGAATTAGGGTTTAGGGATTGGGGTTTAAGGATTAGGGTTCAGGTTTTAGGAATTAGGGTTTAGGGTTTAGGGATTAGGGTTTAGGGTTTAGGGATCCCCCACGCCTAAGTAAGGATGCGGCTTGAAGCCTTTCATGGAGTATAGGTGTATTAAGGCTTTAGGAATTGGTTCCCCCTTGCAACAGAGTAATGGTACTATGTTGGGAACTTCCTCTATTCTTTCAGAATTCTTTCCACCCCATCCTGCTGAAGCTCTATGTCGATTCTTAACCCAAAACCACATTTCAACCCTGTACAACTTGCAATATGTGACCTTATTCCCCCCAAGGAGTCTGTAAAGGGGAGTCCCCCCTTTGGACCACGACAAGCCCTAGACTCTCAACTGTGTTGTTGAAGAGCTCAGGCCAGTTGCTCTCACTGATGGAGTACGAGCTTCTGGGCAGGAGCAGCGATTGGCGAATTCAGGGTTTGTGATTTAGGGTTTAGGGTTTAGAAGCCCCCTGTTTTCAGAGACACGTTTGCATCATGTATGCAATGTATGCAAGTTGCACGTGGATTTGCGTACAATTATGCACATCTTTTGGCAGGTACATGTATCCTAGCTCCTGTGGCCATGATAGCTGGCATATGTTTTGTTTTCGAGTATGGTTGACTTGGGTCTTAAAAGAGCAGAGCTCGCGTTCCTTGAGCATGTCTGCAAAGGCTTTCTACACTATTTCCGACATTGTAGGGTTGTGGCAAGAAATAGCAATGGAGACAGTGCGGAGGCGAGATGGCCTCATCTTGGCGTGTGGTATAATAGGGGCCTGCAAAGTGTCCTCATACACCCAAAACTCAAACCCCCAGGCCCTAAACCCTAACCCTAAACACCTAAACCTAAACCCTATCCCTGAACCCTGTATCCTTTAAAACAGTACTTTTTTTTTGAAGTGACTCACATCCCCAAGCCCTAAGCCATAAACCCTTGAGTTAAGGGTTTAAGGTTTAAGGTTTGGGGTTAAGGGTTTAGGGTTCCACAAGCCCGAAGCCTCTAAGCTCATTTCGTGGCAGATCCTTGCGACATCAGGGTGGGACAACATCCAGACCTACAGGGTGTCATGCTTTAGACTGCGGCTTACGCCCTAGAAGCCCACATTGAACCCTCCATGATGTTGTGTGCCCCTCTGCAGAATGCAGGATTTTTTTCTGAGAAATTGATATATATGTATATGTATATACATGTGTATCAGGATGCTACACGGCCCAAGGTAGAGGAAGATGCCATCCTCTGTTTGCTTATGGTATTTGAAAGACATTAAATCTTAAACCCTGAACCCTCACTCCCACTGGAAAGCCCCAAGCCCTAACCCTAAACCCATCTAAACCCAGTGGCTGCTCCTAAACCCTCAATCCTAAACCCTAAGCCAAGGGCGCCTCCGCCCTCCACTCGGCGGACTTCCAGCCGTATCGGGTTTAAGGAGGGGTAGGGCCTCAGGGATTTAGGGAGGGTTTACGGTTTGGGGTTTGGGGTTTAAAGGGTAGGGAGTCAGGGGTTAAGGTTTCGTTTACAGTTTTAAAGGCGGGCTAAGGTTTCAAGGTTCTAGGGCTTCAGGGATTTAGGGTTTCTGGTTTTGGAGTTTGACTCTCCAGGGTTTCAGTAGGATTCCGGGGCTGCGTGGAGCCAGAAATTAGGTTTCAGGGCTTCTCGTTGGGTGGACCTTTTAAAGTAGGGCTCAAGATTAGGCCTTCGACTTAAGAGCTTACGTGCAACCCCAATTACCTACAGCTTCATGGGTTATACCCATTTATCAGGGGCAATTACTACTTAGGTGTAGGCAATTGGGTTACAACCCTAAACCCTCAACCCCGAAACCCTCCACCAACACACCCTCAACCCCGAAACCCCAGACTCCAAACCTTTAAACCCCAAACCCCTAAAACCCAAAACCCCTAGAACCCCCTGAAGCTTGGGTTAAACATAAACCTTGGCTCCAAAGTAGGTAGAATAATCGCTCAAAACTTTTCAAAACAGCCTAAACGGCAATTATTTTACATACTTTAGGAATCTTTAGGAGGACCCCCGACCCTGTAATAGTGGTATAATAGGAACATAAGAGGGCCCCAATATAATGCCTATTATCCCCTATAGTCACTGTTACTGGGTAGGGGGGGGTCCACCTAATACAAACTGTAGGGGTTGAGGACGGGGTTGCAGCTTCCTAAACCCCAAACGTAAGTAAAATAATAGCCCAAATCCCGTAAATATAGCCAAAAAAGCCATTATCTTACATACTGCTGGGGTCCCTAAACCCTAAACCCTTAAACCATCCTACACCCTAAACTCTAAACCCTAAGGGTAGTACTAATATTGCAGCTTCCAGTCAAGGCCTGAGCCTGGCCGCCCTGCACTCGAAACCTTTGTGACTCAGGGTTTTAGGGTTTGGGGTTCAGGGTACAGGCTTTTGGGTTTGCGGTTTGGGGTTTTAGGGTTTTAGGGTTTTAAGGTTTCAGGGTTTCAGGGTGTGGGGTTCAGGGTTTAGGGCTTTGACAAGAATGCTGCAGCTATCATTGTGTTTGACATTGTTGCACGCACTAGTATGTCCTAAATCTACCGAGCTTTTCATGAGGGAAGGGTCCAAGAACCCAAGTTCATGCTTTTAGGCCCCAATGTCTCCATGTAGGAGCCCATTTGGGCCCGAAGTTGATACAGCAAAGCCATGAGCCTTATGTTAAGCCCTATGCTAAGACCTACTTGCTTTTCGGACCCTCGGAGAAATGCAGCTGGAAGTAAGGGCTGCGTTGTTGTACTCTGAGAGTTCCACCCCTGTTTGAGGATTCTTGTGACGAACGCTAGGGGACGACGTTAGCTCATATGAGCCATAGCCTAAACCAACACCCTAAACTTCTCAGTATCCCCCTTAATAACCCTTATAGTTTCAGGGTTCAAGCCTTGAGCCCTTGACTCAAAGGGCTCAAAAGGTGGGATGAAGGAGGGTGGGGTATAGGAAAGAAGCCCCAATACAGCCGAGTATATAATAAGAATCCTTTAGCCTACCTACCTTCATTTCACCTTTTGAGCCCCCTGATTGATGGAAGGAGATGAAGCGGAGTTTCAGCAAGATCCTTCCAAGCATCATGGGGCTCCTCGACATTGTAGGGAGTTATATATATATATATGTGGAGCTATACAGGGATATACATGGGTATATAGGGATACACAGGGACATAGAGGGAGTTATAGGGGTATCAGGTTTTAGGTTTTGTGATTCGAGGTGGGGGCTCCGGATCTGGATTGGATTTTTACATGCTTCAGGGTAATTGGTTTAGGGTTAAGGGTTTTTACGTTTTTGACGGCGTGTGTCCAGGGGCAGGCAACCTACTCATTTGCACAAATACGCAATTCCATGGTACCTTACAAGCTTCCCTGAACAAGTAAGCCGTACTCATACTTTTGATGGAGGACCACCTGAAGTCCCTTCATGGTATGGGGTCGAGGGTTCAGGTTTGCAATTGCTGATTCAGGGGAATCTTGGCCTACCTGTAACCCAGTCAAAAAGACCCACAGTCCCCAATACGGACAGAGTTGCACTACACAGATATGACTTGGTTAGCAATACTTGAGACATCCCAGTGTAGCGCTAAACCCCCAGCCCTAGACATTGCATATGCATACGCACACTTGAGAGGTTATAACTTATAATTGCCTTGGACTTCAAACTGCCTCCCTCCATTTATTTTTTGCAGAAAATTCACATTTCGTTCCTTAAAAACTCTCACTTAGATGTCACGCATTAGAACGTGCTACAAGTTGCGCCAAAGCTCTGAGGCAGGCGTGTTCGCACATGTAGGTTGCAGGATATACGACGTAGGAGTTCCAGATCTTGAGAACCCGGTTATCCATTGTCAATTCCATGCTCTGTCTGTCTCTTTCTCTCTCTCTCTCTCTCTCCCTATTATACTATAGTAGCTTCCATTTTCTTTTCCATTATCCCTATATAACCCCAATATTCTCTCTCTCTCGTTCTCTCTCTTTCAATGGTGCTGCGGCTTCAGAATCACAATCTGTACCTACACCTACCTCGAACCCATGATGGTTACCTCTGCGGGCGCTGCAAGTCAGCCATACCCTGCTGCTTCATAACCACGGGTTCTTTAACGCCCCCTTAGGCTTGGGGTTTAGGGTACCGCCGTGCCCTGCTGAGTTCCTCCCAGCTAGGCTTACGTAATTGGCTCTACAGTAAGCACCCTTACGTCAGCCTCAATAAAGGGGGCAACCAAGGGGGTTGGGCATAGTAAAAGGGCCGGTAAGCCCTGAACCCTAAGCCGGCGTCCATGCCCCTCAGCCCATCCATTTCCGACGGGTTGTCCTACTTGGTGGCCTTTCCAGAACCCAAAAGGCTTCTCGAAAGGAGATCCCCCTTAAGGTTCCTGCGAAGTACTCAGTACTAGTGCAGGGTACCACATCGAGGACTCTACCTTTCACATCTTCATTGATTCGTAACCCTACAATTCCTCTGGCTCCTTTGTTCGAAAAAGAGCCACTTAGCCCTTAATCCCGGGCCCTAAACCCTAGAACCCTAAACCCTAAACCCTCAACCGCTAAATCCTAGACCCTAAACCCTAAACCCTAAAACCCTAAACCCTAGAACCCCCAAAAACCCAAAACCCAAAAACCCAAAAGCCTGTACCTTGAACCCTAGAACCCCATCCCTAAGGGTCCAAGGACCCAAATAATAGGGTTTTAGGGCCCAAATACCATTAACACTATAGTATTTGGGCCCTAANNTTATTTGGGTCCTTGGACCCTAAAACCCTAAACCCTATATATCCCCCTATAACCCCTTTAAAGGGACCCTATCATTTGGGTCCTTGGACCCTTAGGGCATTGGCCATGCCCTAAACCGTGTCATGGAGGCAAGAGCCTGAGACCGAGTTAGAGGCCCGGTGGAAGCCTAAACCCCTTAAAGGGGTTTATAGAGGGGATTCTAGTGGGTTATATAGGGTTTAGGGTTTAGGATTTAGGGTTTAGAGTTTAGGGTTTACACCTGAACTTGCAAACTCTAAACCCTATATGGGGCTCTAAGCCCCTAGTATAGGGTCATATAAGGGCTGTATAAAAAGTTAGAATATGGGGTTATGTATAGGGAAAATGGAAAAGAAAATGGAAACTACTACCTAGGGTTTAGGGTTTCCCAAAATTAGGGGTACCTACTATAATGGAGAATCAAATGGAAAAGAAAATGGAAAATGAAATGGAAACTGTGATTACATCGGGGATTATAGGGATTAGGGTTTCCGAAATTTTGGGGTACCTCTTTGGGGTTCCCTTTAATAAGGACTATAGTATTTGGAGGTCTATATTGGGTACCCCTGTTTTGGGAATCTGTGGCATACCCCTTAGTTCAGGGATTTGCGTATGTATATACATTTGTTTAGGGCTTAGGGATTGAGAGTTTGGGGGTACATCCGGAAATATTGTGTAGGCTCTTATATGGAGGCTCCTATATAGGGGTTTATAGGGTTTCGAGTTCTTGGCTCATGGAAATTACCCAGGAAGCCCAATACATATACCTTAGCTATCCTTAGCTAGGGAATATAGTCCTTTCGTCATGTCAGGGATCCTAGTCTATCATTTGAAGTAGGTACAAGGTAAAATCCTAAGGAAAGGGGCATTGGGCTGTCGGGTTTCCTCTGGATTCTTGGGTACCTACACTACGCTGATGCGCTGTCATTCGCCAGATCTCCATATTACAGTACTTAGCTCAGGCTTGAGCAGCTGGAGGTGGAGGGGAAGAGTTGTCAAAGTAGTAGCAACAGGGGCCGTAGTAGTGGCAGAGAAGAATACTCCAACTGTAATAGTAAAAAATACATAGTAAGAGCAATAGCTGTGTAACATTGGTAGCGCTAGCAATAACTTAGAAGGACAAGTCGTAATAACAACAGTAATGATCGCGGTAATCATAGTACTAGTATCTGTACTGCTGATGGTAATCCGTGGTGGCATCGGCTGTCGGCATCATCCGCAGACCTCATCGGAGCCGGTGTGGTATCCAGAAGGACACTCCGCAACTCTTCAACTTGTGTCTGTGCATGAGGTCATGCCGTACACGGACTTCGTGTTTGGCTCAGAAACAGTATCTCGGCAATTTGGCAGGTCTTTTACCAGGTCACCAGGTCTGCTTTGCGGTGTTTTGGTTGCAGTTTGAAAATTGAGAAGAAGAATCCCAAGTGCAATTGATTGTGGTTTCATTGTGCGGAACTGCACTCCTAGCTCACTCTGGGTGTCGTTAATGGCTGAGAGTTGGGGACATGACTGCGTTTACGAAATGGATTCTGACACGCAAGTCAAGAGAATTCCGTTATGGAGGCATCCACGGCGTAGTGGAGTTCGAGAAGCTGGAATTTGGAATGGCCCCTTCAAATTCGATCATGGCAAGCTCTATGTATTCCTTTGAGCCCTGGATTTTGCCAGGCGTCGAGGTTTCCCTCAGTCTTCCAGGATAGCCAGAAGCAATGAATGCAAGCCCAAAACCATGAGCCCCGAAAACACCGCAAGAAACAGCATCCCAGACAATCATGCAGTTCATGCAGATTTCTAAGACCACAAGCCGCTAATAAAGGGGCTTGGACCGTTAATAACAGTATCCCCTTTGGGCCTATTAAGATACTACATGCGCCCCCGAACCCTATTTCAATTATGTAGGTCCCTGCACTTACCTTCAGGTTGAAATTCCCTGGTTCATAACGCATGAAACCTGCAACCAGATCGGAAATTTGGGCCCCTTACCATGTTCAGGGCCTCTCACGAACCTGAAGGGCACAAAGAGGGTGCCCAAGTATTAGGGCCCCAAGCTTTTTCAACAGTTTCAACCCTAAACCCTGAACAAACTAAGGAGTACATGGCGTTGGCGGAGCAGAAGAAGTCAGAAGGGCTTTATCAGGCCTTTCTTGGTTCCAAAGGGTGGTTTGGAGATTGGGCACTTGTATTTACACACATTTATAGACTTGTATGTCCATGAACGCCTGAAGTCATGTACTATTCAGTTGGGGGGTTGACTTGCAGCTCGGCGGTAGTCATAAAGGCCACTATAACCCAATCATGAGCATGCTAGGGGATTTATAAGTGGGTTAGCAGCACTGTCATCATTGAGTTATGCTCCAAATAGCTCAGTCTACCGATGCGACGAATTCGAAGGCTGCGCGCTGTGGAAAGTAATAGGGCATTTTAGGGTTTGCGGCTTGAGGTTCATGGCGGTGACCGGCGGTTTCTCTATTCAGTGGTGTTAAGGTCTCAGTCTATTTTCAAAATTTTGCTGAGATCCTATCAAAACCGAGCTAGAGTCCTCTGATCCCAAATCCAAGCTGTGCTCAGCCAGATGATGTCACTGCCCCGCCTTTAACTTCAATGGCCTTGGGAGGATGCATTGCCTGGTTGACAGAGGAACTTTCATGCGAAATCCTGCAGGTACAGAAATTCAGGTAAAGTACTAGGGATAATTAAGGTTGATTAAGGAGGAACCTTGGGGCGGGGGTCAGTATAGAGGGGCGTAATGAAGTACATGCCGAAACCTTGTATCGTAATGCTGCAATCCTAAACCCTGAGTGCTCCGCAATCTTGCAGGACGTGGACTCGGCAATGGGCCCAGCCTCTCTTCAACTTTCTTAAGCTAAGGGCAAGTCGCTCGACGGTCATACCGCCAAAATGACGGAGCATCAAATATGAAAACTGGGCTTATCAAGACGCTTGTAAGGTTGATACTGAAAATCCTGCATGACCCTCTTATACCTAAACTGTGGGAGTTGTGGTATCGTAGTAGGCTTGGTCATGCAGGATTTCAAACATGAGCATGGTATAGGTACCCAGTAACACAGACAATCCAGAGGGCCCAATGCACACCAATTTAGGAAGATGCCTCAGATGATACCTGGATCCCGAATCTGAGTTCAGGAGTATTCCTGAATGAAAGGTATTGGCGCTCAGCAGGTGGTCGGTTTTTTTCAGTCTCCGCACCTGTCCAATTACAAGGTGTATGTTCTTAAAGCACCATACGCAACACGGCAACTCTTTTTGACTTTAATGCTCAGGGCTTAGCGTTTCGGGGCTTCGGGTTTAGGAAGTATTTCTGCGAAAGGCTTTAGTACCCTAAACCCTAAAACCCTAAAACCCTAAAACCTTAAACCCTAAAACCTTAAACCCTAAAACCCTAAAACCCTAAACCCTCAACCCCAGTTTTGAACATTGCGACCCGCACTATCACGCTTGTCATCTTGCTGCGAAGTCAGCAGGGTCCTTCTGAAGTCCTTCTTGTAATGGGGATAGAGTGGGATAATGGAAAAGGAAACGGAAACAACTATTTAGCGTTTAGGGTTTTGGGTTTAGGGGTTGAGCTTTAGGTTAATCCCCGGGACAGTAATAGCCCTTAAGTATGGACTTAATAAGGCTTTAATATACTTATAGGACAGTAATAGCCCCTAAATACGGACTTAATAGGGCCTTAATATACCTACAATAATAGTCCTTTGTGGTACACATTAGTGTTTGCAGGATTCTTGTGAAGCAATCAGAAAACCAAGCAAGTGTGCACTGTTGTTGACAACTTGCCACATGAAAAAAAAGAGGATCACGGAAGACCTGAGACATGAGCTAAAGGTACTGTGTAGGGGGTTATAAATGTCATAAAAGGGAGTATTATAGGGCTCCTTACAGGGGCTAATTTGGGGGATTATATAGGATCTAGGGTTTAGGGTCAAAACTCCTCAAAGGGGGTTATATAGGGGAGTATATGCGGGAGCAATACGGGGCTTATTAAGGGGAATGCTAGGAGGTTTTAGACTATAGCTTGCATGAAAGGGATGGCACGCGGTGTCCTCGATTGGTACAGCCATGTCTTACTGCCACTGCTTTGCGTGCTTTCCTCGAGGAAGCTTTAGAACTGTAGCCCACATGCGGGCCCAAATTCCAACTTCTGAACCGCTTAACCCTAAACCCCACAGTCCGCCTCAAGTAGATAGAACATGGCTTTGGGTATGCTGCAATAACATTCCCGTATACCGAATATTCTATCTACTTCAGGTGGGCCCTTTTCTGGCTTTGCTAATACCTAAGTAGTAGCTTCCATTTTCTTTTCCATCATCCCAATGGACCCCTGAATAACCCCTATACTAATCCCCTATGTAATCCCTATAATAGCCCGCTATATACCTTGATACAACTCCTGAAGGCTGCCCTGATTATGCACTCAGACGCAACGGCTGCATTTCCCAATCCATGCTTTGTGAGCTCCCACCCCAAACCCAGACCACCAATTCTGAAACGTCCTAAACCCTAAACCCCAAACCCTAAGCAAGCGCGGTTTAGGGTTTAGGGATTAGCTGGTGTGCGACTGACCAATTGCAATCCCACAGTTCAAAAGAGCTCCGTCTAAGACTAGGTGATACAGGGTTTAGGGTTTAGGGTTTAGGGTTGAAGCGGAGCCCCGTCATTCACACACAGGTTACTGGGGGTCCTAGTCTTAAATGGTAGCTTGGCAAATTAGGAGGATCCCACCCAGTATAGGCCCCAAAATATCCAAAATATTAAAATCCTTGTCATCGGGCCCCCCTTAGGTGCTACCCCCCCAATTTGGGGAGATACATCCCTAAACCCTAGACCCTTGAATGAGCTACAGTCTAAAGTCTGAACTCATTAAAAGAGATTATATAGGGGAGTATTATTGGGTTATTCAGGGGATACTAGGAGTTCAGGTTGTAGCCCCTAAACCCTAAAGTCCCCCTTAAGTAGATAGAGTATGGCGTTGGGTATATCATAATAAGATCCCCATATACCCTATATTCTATCTACCTAAGGGGGACTATAACCCCAATATATACCTTATTATAATATAGTAGTTTCCATTTTCTTTTCCATTATCCCTATACAACCCCAATAAAATTCTATCTGCTTAAAGGGGGGCCCTAATCCTCAAATCCCTGAGCCCTAAATCCCTAAACCCTAAACCCTTAAATGAGGTGGCCACTTGGCTGGCTAGGATCCCCCGCTCGGACGGGGAGGTCGAGAGACGACGTCACATCGCCGGGGTTCTCAGGGCCCTTACCGTAAAGTGCTGTGTAGGTGTTTAAGGTTTAGGGTCTAACCCTAAACCCTAAACCTTGCACTCTAAACCCTAAACCTTACACCCTAGACCCTAAACCCTAAACATTACATTTAGGGTTTAGGGGGCTCCATGACGGGACTATAGCCCCTTCTGATACCGCCAGCCCTAAACCCATAGCCCCTTCTGGAGTTGTAGGCCCTGAACAGGTCATCCAAAGAGCAATATTATGGGAAAAGCAAGTACCAATGCTAATAGCAATACCAGTAGTGACAGCAATAGCTATATCATTGTTGATGGCTGTGGCCTCTGGTTATAATCCTGAATAATTGTGGGGCTATCCATTTTCTTTTCCATACCTCCATTCAGTACTATAGTCTAAACCACTACCATTGCTGACAAGAATGGTAATACTAGTAGCCCGTATATGATCTTCGAAATATGGTAGTTTACATTTCTTTGTCATGCATTCACTCCCTGCTGTAAGAATGTCCTTAACAATGACAAGAGTAGCCGCCGTATGATCCCCAATGGCATGGTAGTTTCCATCTCCTTGTCCTTGACTACCTATTATTTTCAGCTTATCTTGATCGGGAATAGCAATAAGCTGGGTTCCCAGCAGTAGTGGAATAATACGAGAACATAGCAGAAATTTGTGAGTTTCCGTTACCCCTAGTGATTACTTTTTGTGGGTGAAGGCTTAGCCTCAGATATGAACAGCTGAGAGTTACCACGAACGAGTAGTTTTGACTTTTTCCATTCAGCCATTGTCCAACTCTGAATCTCACTGCAGAACTCATGTTACTGTGCTGCTGTTGAGGCACTGTTTTCAAAATACTACAACAAGGAACCCCCATGATTTATTTATATACCTTCAATTTGGTAAACTTGAAGATTAGCTCCTTATCAGCAACTAAATCCTAGACCTCAAGCCCTAGATAAATCCCGACACCCTACAAGCCTAAACCCTAAAACCTAAACCCCAAAAACCCTAAGCCCTAAACCCTAAATCCTAAACCCCCAAAAACCCTAAGCCCTAAACCTCAAGCCCTAAACCCTAAGCCCTAGGCCCTGTAACCCTAAGCCCTAGACCCTAAGCCCTACACCCTAAACCCTAAACCCATTATAGTAGTTTCCATTTTTCCATTATCCCCATATATCCATTATCCCCAGATAGCCCCAATATAACTAGAAACCCTAAAACCCTATAACCCATATGAGCTATAGTCTAAACTCCTAGTATACCCCTTAATAACCCCTATAGTAGTCCCCTATATAATCCCCTATATAACACCCCTTTAAGGAGTTTAGACCCCAAACCCTAAACCCTAAATCCTAAACCCTCAACCCTAAAATCCTAAACCCTATATAATCCCCTTTAGACCCCTAAACCCTATATAACCCCCCTTTAAGGAGTTTAGATTATAACTCATATGTCTTATGAGGTGGTGACCTGCGGCTCGCGTCCTGCTCTCGTGGCATCAACCTGGCGAGGCTTCGGCGTGGGGCGCTCGGCTCTGTAAACTTTTCCCCCCTTGTGCTATAGGGGGTTATATAGGGTTCAGGCTTTAGGGGGTTATATAGGGTGTGGGGTTTAGTGTCTAAACTTCTTGAAGGGGATTATATTAGGGTTTAGGGTTTAGGTCTAAACTCCTTAAACGGGCTTATATAGGGGATTTTATAGCGTCTAGGGTGTAGGTTCCTAACTCTTTGCAGGGGGTTGTATAGGGGGTTATCCAGGGTTTTTTTTGCTAGGGCCATG
>CAJNIZ010005587.1:0-11350 GCA_905231905.1 Symbiodinium pilosum | reverse complement strand
ACAACACTCTAGACAAACACCTTTTAGGCACAAAGGTTTCACACACACACACACACACACACTTCTTTGGGGGTCTTCAAATAGAGTTTTCGGGCGAGATCATTAGGATGTGCTGTTAACTAAGGTATGTCATGGAAGAGTGTTACGAGCAAAGTCAATCTTGCTCATATTCTCAGCATAAGGGCCTGTCTCAGAATGAGGCATTTCCTTGGGATGCCGTTGATTCTAGCTTTGGGATTCTGAGCATCTAGTTGCGGACCCTGTCTTGACCAAAAAAGATGTCTGTGCAGCTTTGAGCCTATGTATGGAGCTCAGCTGCTAAGCATTCTGTAGCTAGCACTGAGCTACTATGGTAGCAAACTAGGCGGACTAAGGCAGTTTGTTGTACCAAGCTTCTTGTTGACGATCTGCACTGCTGGCTGACGGTCTTCCGTGGTTTCCGAAACCGAAGGCCTCAGAACGTGGTTTTAACCGGGTCTAATGCTTAGGTGGGTTTGAGCCCTGGTGGAATGGTTTTCTTCAGTTATGGCAAATTCCTTCGAACAAGTCGTCGAGCTCAATTTTGCGGGCTCATTCTGTGGACCTCTTTCTAGATACCATGAAACTACTTCTCCAATATCCCTTCCAAAGACTTTGGCCTCTGGTTTTCCCAGGTAGGCGTCCGTGAGATTGAACCCCCACGTTACCTTGATCCTAGGTAGCGAAAGGGCTGGACCTACTTTTTGACCATGCGTGACCAGGTAATGTTATAGCTAGCACCAGTGTTTCGAGATATGCCTACCTGTCCCGCAAACCGTGAATTCCTATGTCATCCCAGTTGCCGATGACAATCTAGAATCGTCCGTGTTTTAAAGGAGTTCCTAATAATCGCAAACCTACTGATCGAGGCGAAGCTGTGTGAACAATTTCACATGCTCGTGCAGGTGTGAGGCTCTTTGCGTGAGTCAGGTGTGTGCCGTATCCATACGTCATCCACAATCCCCCCCAATCAAGGTGGCATCTTTTTGCCCAAATCCCTCTCAAGGCCTCCTCAACCTTGCAAGGCCTCCCATGTCCTTCCCAAGCTTCCCCACCGCTCCCTATCTGCCACCCCCCACCCTGTCCACGCTCCCCAAGTCTGCACCAACCCACCTTTCGGCCAGGCCAGGAACGCGTTTTGGGTGTGCGGTTGGAACGCGTTTTCCCCAAAAACGCGTTCCAGACGCGTTCCAAACGCATTCATAACGCATTCCCAAAACGCATTCCAAACGCATTCCAAAAAACAGCCAACCTGGTCAGCAGGCCATCTGCGCCGGAAAACGCATTCCGAAAACGGGACCCCAGCAAAAAGGCGTTCCAAACGCGTCCCCGTTCCCGGGTCTACAGCTTGATCCCTTCCAAAATCGTTGACTTATCCGTGCCGCAGGACACGCCTGACGCTACCTGCGAGAACATTTGGGCCTCCCCCCTAAGAAATCTTGCTATGAATCCCTGCAGGAGGCACTGACTGGGTGGGACTCATTGTCAACCAGAAGTTGTAACGCTAAGTCAGACACAACCACTGGATGAGCCCAAAAATTCTCAATTTTGGAATGTGTTTGGAATGCGTTTGGGGAATGCATTTAGAATACATTTTTGCTATCAACATATACATTTTTGGGACAAAAGTCTTTCCCTCTTATCGATCTTGTACCTGCGTTATTACTGTAACGTAATTTACGTTCCTAAACCCTAAACCTGAACAGCAACTCCGTATAGCTTCCTAATCTTGATGCCTAACCCCGCTCTGCAACATTTTGTCTGTATCTAAAATATGAGCTATTGTCTAGATTTCTTTCTGGGGCTTATAAAGGGAACGATCTAGCAGAGTATTAGAGGGGCTATTGAGGCGGATACTAGAAGTTTAGACTACAGCTCATATAACTGTATATAGCCCTTTAGATGCCCCAAATATAGACTGTTAGAGGGTGAGGGCACTACCCAACCTAGCCCGACCCCCCTATAAAGAAGGACTATGAGGATTTCCCAAAATTACGCTGCCTTTATGGGGGGGGAGGTGGGGTTCTATAATCACGACTGTAGTATGTTGGGGTCTATGTTGGGGTTCTTCTGTTTTCTATATAGTGCATAGAAACTTCCGGATCGTTGATATGATCTAAGGTATGTTCCCTAAATCCTGGAGATTACACTCTACATGAGTTATAGTCTAAACTCCTAGTATCCCCCTTAATAAGCCCCCCTTTAAGGAGTTTAGACTATAGCTGGCATGTATTCCTTCACTGAGTTGCCCTAAACCCTAAACCCTAAAGGCTTCCCAGCACTAAGCCTCAGATCCTCGCTGGTCCAGGTCCTGAAGGGCATCAAAACGGTGACCTTCCCGAAATCTGCAGCTCTGATCCGGTTTAGGGTTTTAGGGTTTTAGGGTTTTAGGTGGTGTCCCTGGGGCTCCAAGTCTATAAAGAGTACTTGCATTGGGCCCCAAAGTCTACGAATATTACCTACATTGGGCTATTTGGGGCCCTAGGGTATGTGTAACAGTTATTCTTAGGTTTCAAGGTTCAGGTTTCAGTGTTCATACATTAGGTTTGTGGTTTGGTGGCTGAAGGGAGAGTAAAAAGGCTCCCCCCCACGAACAGTTTGAGCAAGTCTTCCCGAGCTATAAATGTGTTTGGAAAGCAGGTGGCCGCAATATAGACTCCCAAAGGGGGGCCCCAATCTTTTGAAGCCCACATATCTAGAAGTTCCGCGAACTAATTTGCCTGTAGCCTTTGCTTGCCAAAAGGCAACAAGCTGGTGGCTTATGGCTGCAGTGGATTCCCTTGGGCCCTAGAAGAAGCATAACAACTTCAGAGACCGTAATGGCCTCGGAGATTACAGCTAAGATGTTGTCCCGAAGCCATCTTCAAACAGGGCACACATGATTGAGAAGTCAAGAATGCATCCTCATATACTCACAGTTTAGGGCTGTCTGCTCAACCTCCATACTCCCCTTCATACTGATATTATTGGTAGTATTCATCCGAAAGTCTACGAACATTTCCAGGTAACGCCTTCCGCCAAGAGCTTGATCCACCAACTCTGCGCGCAGGTGCGGATCTTGGGCTTGGCGTTGTTCAGGGCTTTGGAGGGTAGGGGGTTCTGCAAAGGCTTACAGGATTTGATTAGTGGAAGAACCCTAAACCCTAAACCAAGCAAATGGAAACTGGGTCCTACACCGAGGTTTAGAGGGATTGTAGGTATATGGCTTCGGGCCTGGGACTTCAGGGCGTAGGCTTTGTGTGTCAGGGCTGGGATTTGGGGGAAAGAAAAAGGGTTCTGGCTTCCCTGCTTTTTGGTCTATGTTAGGTGGACCCCCCACGTAGTAACAGTTACTAGAAGGATGATATTAGGGTTTTCATATTTGCCTGTCATACCACTATTACGGGGTGGGGGGTCCTCCTAAGGTATGTGGCTTGGGGTCTTGAGTTCAAAGATTGACGGAAACCACCGTGCTTTGAGTTTTCCCACATCGGATAATGTAATAAAGCTATGTGGATCCTGACCCCTGAGCCTTAGGCCGTCATATATGGAGTGCTTTCACGCTTTTGCCCTACAAGGGTTTCAGGGTCTAGGGTCAAGGCTTTGAGGTGAAGGTTTAAGAGTTTAGGCCCTGGGGTTATGGGTCAGGCGATGGAGGCTACGTTCCGGAAGTGCAGTAGGCCCGTGGGTATAGGAGTCGAGGTTCAAGTGCGGACCCTGTGATAATTGCACTGTAGCCTGCGAAGTCCTAGAATTACATTGTTCGTAGCGACATGACTGCCAGTTTTCGGACGTGCCTCAGAACAACCAAATCGACCACATGAAGTAGGGGGCGCTGAACGATTTCGGCAAGGCTTCGCACAATTCAGGCCTCCCCATACTAATCACGAGTTGGCGTGAAGGAGCTTCAAGCAAGCAACCGGATAGGAGACTCAATTGTTTACTATTTGCCCATATTATAGTGACTTAACATAGATTCCTTAACGGCAACTCAGTTCAACCCCTACACCTGTACACTTGAAACCCAGAAGCCGCAAGGTGCCAGATCACCGGCTTCCTAATGGATTCCGCGCTCTTGAAGAGCAGGACGCAAGCAATCACCCCCAAAATAAAAGGGTACCCCTAATTTTAGGAAACTCTAAACCCTCAACCTTGCAAAGTAGTTTCCATTTTATTTTTCCATTATCCCAATATAACCCCAGTAAAACCCCAATATGACCCCAACATATTATTAATCCCGGGAGTCGTATCCCTATGGTCCAGGATCTGAGGGCTTTGGGTGCTTTTGCGATGCGGCATTTCGGCGACACGGAGATTGAAGGGTCGAGTTCAAGGGGTTGGGGTGTGGGCCTTTCACAGGTCCCAAGAGATATTCCTGGCCACCCGGTGTTTGAGGCCACTGCTAGACCTCCCAATGTGGCATTCATAAGAATCCTATCCGAACCCGACACCTCAGCCCTACCCCAAAAAGTAGGAAAGACAGAGGCAGCAAATAAAGAACAACATGGGCTTTTATTCCACAGGGCCCAGGTAAGCCAAACATTTACACTCCCTCAAACTAACATGGAAACCCATATAGCCCCTTTTAAAAGGACTGTAGTCTTTATAGGGCCCTTTTTGGGTTTCCATGTTAGTTTCCGGGAGTGTAGCTACATTGGAGGGTCCAGGTGGATTCCCAGGCCGTGCCCCAAACAAGACTATCGGCTCCTAAAGGTGATGTAAGCTCTGTAGTCCTGACTTCAAAGTGGTATTTGCTTATTGGTTCTTAGTAGGGAATAAGCGATTTCTACGAAATCCACATACAACATATTCCCTGATTGCCTACTATGACGCCAATATATACCATATTGAATATTTTCTTTTCCTCTATCCTGATATGAGCCCAAGATATTCCCTTATTGCCTACTGAGAACCTGTAAGTTAGGCTCCCTGGGTACCCCGAACCCTTAACCCCTAAACCTTAAACCCTGAACCCTAAGCCCTAAATCCAATTCCCTAAAAGTCCTCCAGCTTTTTTTACATCCAATTCCCTAGAACCCTGGAATAGTAGGACCCCATAAGTCAGGCTCCCTGGGTACCCTGAAGCCCTTGAAGGACTTCTTCCGTCCACTGGGACCATGGCCAGGCGGAACTCTCCATCCTCAGGGTATCAGATTAGGGTTTAGGGTTTAGGGTCTGGGATCTAGGGTCTAGGGTTTAGAAATTTGGGTGTAGAATTCAGGGTTTAGGGTTTAGGATTTAGGGTTTAGGATTTAGGGTTTAGGGTTGGTGAGTTTCATAGTGCTTCTCTAGTCTCAAAACGGGTAGTTGGAGCGCTTTCGTGCTCCAACAGGACTCATCCCGCCCCCCTTATATTCAAACGCGCGCCCACGTATTATTCAGTATTCTCTATATCATACAATATGCCACAATGGGAATATTTACCATGCCGATGGTGGGGGTTTTGATATTAGGGAAAGGGGATCACTTCCGGGGGCTCAAGGTGGAATGGGAGCGACTTTGAGGGAAGGATCTTCCAGGGGATTGTTCAAGGATTGTTCCAGGGATCCGCTCCATAAAGAGGAAGGTAGAGGTCTGGATTGAAGGCCAACAGATTAAGCTCCAGAGTGAGGGCTTGGGGGAAGTTCAGGGTAACTGTTCTGGAGGATTTTTTCGTTCTACTGCGGTGTAGCCGAGCTCTACGTCCTGAGTCTGTTCTGTGAGCCTGCGACCATATCACTAACCCTGTGTATTGTTGAGCCTTACCCGTTGCACAGGTCTGGCTCTACCACTAAGCCATAAGCCCACAAGTAATTTCTTGGGTTTCTTGTTCTATCCCAAATCTCCCAAACAAGACTTCATCCCGGGACTTGTGTGCTAAAGTGTGTGTGGTCCATACCCCTGCGCCCCTGGCCCCGAAATCCGAAACCCTAAAAGCCCGTGGCCCGCACTTGCATACAATTGTGAGCCCTCAGTTTGACCAAAGCGTCCCAAAGTTAAAGCCCTGTACTGTCACACCCCAGGACCCTGCGGCCGTGGTTGAGGGCAGGCCTTAAGTAAACTACCGCATCCTAAGCCCAAACTCTACAGTCCCTAAATGCTCCGACCTCTTAAGCGTATAAGCGCGTATAGGCCATGAGCATACCCTGGTATTTTGGGAGGTCTATGTCTACGTAGGTAAGCCCTAAACCGCATTCTTCGTCGGAAGGCCTGGCAAAGATGTCGCCTCCTTTTAAGCCCCGGTGTGACAATGGGCGGCTATGGCTTCAATGGCGGGCATGGGGGGAAGGTATTGGGGTTGGGAATCGGGGTAAACGCGCTTCGTAAAAAGGGTTTGCAGGTAGTGGACAGTAAGCTTACTAAGTCGCTCGAGTTGCCAAGTAGATTCTTTTGGTTGGGCCTCTTGGCCTGGAGTTTCCCGAAGCAGGACCCCCGCTTGCTACAGCAGGTTTGGGTTTGGTCAATTTGTCACACAGTCTTACGTGAATGTAATTATGAGTGCAGTGGCATGTCGCTGAAGTTTGCTTCAGATATAGTGATACGGTTATTAAAGCCCAGAATCATTAGCGGTTCCGGAGAAGTCTACGCTCATACTTACCCTAAGTCTGCATGCTTCGGCTTAAGGCGGCGACGTGTTGGTCGCTGTGTGGGCACGCTTCCCCAAAACAAATGCAGCAACCCCCATATGGTTCCGAGCAATTGGGGGCCCTGTTAGGAAGTCCTGAAAACAAAGAAGGTTAAGTTTTTTTGGGGGGATATATCACAGGGCGCTCTATTTGCGGAAATCCTATGAGGGGCCCCTACCCCAGACCTTAAACCATCCTAAACCCTCTGGAAAAGACAGCAATCTTTGTAAGGCACGCGTAGGGTTTCTTTTTTTAATTGGGGGAGTCCCTATAAACCCGGCCCGTGAGGCGTGCACGTAAGTTCGGTAGGCAAACTTGCTACTCGTCTTTGCAATGCCTTCACAGGGCTGGCCCAAATGGCCGTACTACCAACGTTACGATTGTCTAGATAGAATGCTTGTTGATCCAGTCACACAGAATGGGTGCATGGGCTATTATCATAGGAAGCGCAGCAACACAACTTTGGTCCTGGTCGCCTTGCAACGTCACTGAGGCCCTTATGCAATTTCAGCCCCAATGCAGATGACATTCCGCAGTTCCTGCGCACAAAGATGCTTGGCAGAATCCCCGAACCCTAATCCCTAAACCCCAAACCCTAATCCCTAAATCCTAAAGCCTCATCCCTAAACCCTAACTCCTACACCAACAAGGCTGGTCTCATCCCTGAACTCCACCCCTAACCCTTATCCTTAAGGGTCCTCGTACCCAAATAGTATATAAGCTGGATTAAGCTGGCCCTGAAATAGCTATGTAGAAACCCATTTGAGCCCAGATTACTTTTTATTCAGGTGCTTGACCGATTAGTGTATACTCTGAGCCGCCTAAGTATCTGGGGCTTGTGGGTTTTCAGGTCATGTGTTTTTTTTTTAAAGTTTTGGGGAACCATGTGAAGCTACAGACCACTAAGGTTCAGGTACTTTGCTAAGCCCTCAACCCTAAAGCCTTGACCCAAACCCTAGACCCACACCCCTAAACCCCAAATTGTGTATGTTAGGGTAGTTGAAGGCGGGGCTTGAAATCTTTCATGCATGGCCAGATCTTGGATTTTCCAGGCTTCACATTTCTTTCTTCAATGCCCCAAGAGCCTTCCAATGGCAAATCCTACCTCGCGAGTCCAATCTTCCTTCATGTAGGAATACGCCGTCAAATATGTTCAGGATCCCAGAAATCCTCGTATATCATTTAGCAATTATATTCATGAATATATGTAGATTGGGCTCCCATGGCCTCCCTGGGTAATTACCTCAGGCCTCCGACGCCTGCGATGCCGGAGTTTGAGCTTTTCGGACAGGAGGGGCCCGACGACGAGTTCCCTCCAGCTGGCTAGCCGCCTTCAGGAGTTAAAAACTTCAGCCCGAAACCGAAAGCCTGAGGGCCCAACACACCTTGATTAAGGATTATGCCCTATTGCATGTTATGGGATAGTAGGATCTTATGAGATAGTAGGATCCTGACTATGAGTTTGGGTTATATAACGCTTTAAAAACAGAAGTCCTTGAGATCCTTTGCAACTCTACTGACCTGAAGCCCTGAGTAACGTAAGACTCTCTTTTCCGCTCCTTGCTTACTGGCATGAGACTCCCTGAAGCCTGAATCTTCAACCTGACTAACACGAAAGTTTTCATTTGTGCCCCTTCAACCTTGCACAATGCTACATTATCCCCGCATATTCCTCGACTAATCGGAATCGGACTCCCCGGGTTCTTACATTTTTTGGGCCTGGGGTTTGTGTCGCTGACTTGCTGTCGCAAGGAATGGTTAGTGTTCTGTTGTTTCAGGGAAAACTGCTACACCTTAAGCTCTCTAGATCGAAATTTCCGCGCGCGTGTGTGCTTTTTCAAATCACATCCTTCGCGGCATGAAGAGCATCTTGATATGAACTATCCCAACAAGGTAACATGGGCACATAGTGGAGCCAGTAGCCACATCCTCCAAGAAAATGCATAGTATCCTCAAACCAAACAGGAGGAGATGTGCTGGTCCTGCATGACCCATTGCCATATTCAGGACGATTTGAGGATGGGGTATTTCGAGGAGTTGACCCGTCAGAATTGGAAGATGCCCTAAACCCTGAGACCCGAAACACTAAAACCCTTGACCCTAACACCCTCAACCCTAAAACCCTAAACCCTAAAACTTGTCAAAGAGGTTCTCGGTGCTTGGACCCCAAAAGTCGGTAAACAAGTTGCCCAGACCATACATAGAAAGAGCCGTTCCAAAAAGTATGGAGACCTTTCTGGGATTCTTGGTTTGTAACGATTATAGTGCACTTGGGTCTGTATTACGGCCTCTGAGCTTTGTTCGAAAAATCCCACATACATATTAGACATATATGCATATGTCTATGTATACATACCAATTTATGTGTATATGTAAATATATCTATGAGAATCAGGGGTCTCCAATTGACGGTTTGGTGTTCAAGGTTTGCTGCGAAGGCCCAACTTCAAGCTACCCCCAGCCGGGGTCGTTTCTGCTCAGAGACAGGTCCCCAGACGATACTACTTAGTGGTGCCTCCGGAAGAGTTGCAGGGGTGGATCCTGGTAGGACTTCCTAGATATCCCCCTATCATCATACCTATGCTCGCTCCTTTTCGTTCCGTAAGCGCCAGTAAATATCAGTCTGCAAGAGGCCGTGACGACGAGAATTATTGCACTGCTAGGTTTCATGCGTTGGTGGTCTTTGTGAATTAGGGTCTAGGGTTTTGTTGGGTTTAGGGTTTAGGGCTTCAGTTTGATCAGTGCATTGCTGGGGCTTCTGGTGACGATGTGCAGGGACTGTATGAATCTAGATCGGCAACAGCTGCGGTGACCACCAAACTGAGTAATTAACTCCCAGCTGAAGATGTTGCGCGGGTACCCAAAACCCAAAACTCTAAACCACCCCCCTTATGCTCCCCTCCAGGTTTTGTTTCAGATTGGGGGCCCCTTTGGGTGGATCACTGGGTAGGGTTCAGGGTAAGCCGAATGCAAAGCGCTGGTAAACCCTAAACTCTAAGCCCTAAGCCCTAAACCGTAAAAAGCCCTAAGCCCTAAAGAGTTTTTGGATTCATACTGCAAGGCTTTTAGGGTTTAGGGGCTTTAGGGTTTATGCTGCGCACCCCGTTGCTTGTGTGTACTTAGAAGCAGTGCTTGTCTTCCCAAAATTTCGAAGCGACTTGCGCATCCACCGCTGAACCTTAAAAAGTAAAGGATAGGCCTGCTTCTCTATAAAAGGGGCCTTGCAGAAACTTCAGAAGTTAATTATATATGTATATCTATATGTAGCCGGTCGCCAATAAGGGTTCTGAAGAGAAAGCCCCGAACCTTAAACCCTAATCCTAATCCTGAAATCCTACACATTATTTTGAGAAAGTCTATACAGTCCGACATCGTGCGGGAGTAGCGTTAAAATGGCATATCAAGAGGCTAGAGTTTAGAGTTTAGGGTGTGCAGTGTGTTGGTCCTGGAAAGCTGCACGACATGTACAGAATTTCCACGCTGTCACGGTCTGGATCTTTCACTGAGCCGCTGACCTCAGAAAAGGCTGGGTGCCAAAGTCACATGAAAAAACTACTCTACACCCTTAACCTCCAACAGCCGCTCAGTCTCAGGTTGCCCACTTATTCCTTTAGGACGGATACATAAGCCGCATCTCGCATTGCAGTGACCCTTGTGCGCGCCTTTGCAATAAGGCCCGAACACAGCGGGATACTGGAGTACATGTGAACATACGCATGAAGTTTCAGAAGCGAAGTTGAGTAACCCGGAATAATAGGCCATGTCATCCATCCCTGTGAACCCCTTACGAGACTTGTGACTTTGAGCTTTTTAGTGTGTCTTAAATTCGAAACACCCTGCGAAGAGGCTTTTGCAACAGATTGACAAAAGGCTGAGCGAGCCTGATGATTTGGTTCTGGCATGCCTGGGATGGTGCTAGCTATGTCGGCGTCCGAATCACACACGCATATATATATATATATGACAATAGTTGGAGAAGTTAGACATAATATAGAGCACGTTTAGATAATCAGCTGCTAGCAAATTATTTGCGTACGATCTAGGCTAGTAATATGAAGTTCCATCGGCCAACTCCTTCCCGGCTCCTGCGAGGATTGCTTCGGTTTCGTCAGCATCTTCAATCTTGATTTGAGTCCCACCTTTGGAAAACCCCAAATCTAACCCCCCGGGTCAGCCTCTCAACTCCACAGCGGACCAAGAGTCAGACCCAAAAGGATCCATTCAGCTACATAGTATAGGGTTGAGGGCTCAGTGTTCTCTGATAGTAGCTTCCGCAAATAGGGGGACCCCAGTGTAAACCTCCATGTGGGTCGTATTTTATTTGGGTGTATTGTGGTACCCAGTATAGACTAAGATTATATCCTCTTTTTGGGGTCCTCCATGTTTTTTCGAGACCTTTCTTTTCAACATGAAGTTGTCCAGTGTATCTCTCCCAGGCAAAATAGTGGCCCGAAGCCTCAAAGAATATCCAAAGGGACATTATTCAGATACTTTGGGGCCCAGGTATGCCCTGACTCCTAAAACCCTAAACCCTAAACCCTATATCCACATGTATCCTTGCAAGCCCTTTTACAGTGACCATATTTTTGTGGCAGATTCGGCCTGCCTTGTTCATCCTGGGAGTACTAGTTCCCAACAGTTTCAGGTTGAGCTACCTATCACAAGCAGCTGCAGTAGAGGATGTAGGGATTTAGAGTTTGGGGTTTAAGGCTTAGGGTCTGGGGTTTAGGGTCTAGGGTTTTGGTTTT
>CAJNIZ010005586.1:237-14016 GCA_905231905.1 Symbiodinium pilosum | reverse complement strand
AGTATGGGTATCCCCCAAAAGCCTACTCCTAAACCCTAAACCCTAATCCCTAAACCCTAAACCCTAAACCCTCATTTTTCTTGGAGGCTTTCAGCCTAAACCCTAAACCGTGACAACTACAAGCGTCATAAAGCCTCGAAGCATGTTTCGATGAAGAATTTGACCAAGATGGCTCATGAAGTACTGCCTTGGAAACTTGCTCTCTCTCATTTTCAAGTGAGACTCAATGGACGATCATTTGCAATTCCTGTGCTTTCTGGGGGTTAGTAGGGAATAAGGGAAGACATATAAATACACATAAATAGATAAGTAGATAAGTAGATAGATAATTAAGTATATATATATGTGTATGTGCCGTACGTATATATATATATGGCATATATATATATGTACACGGATTTTTTCAAGGATCCTATTCCCTTATTCCCTCCCATGGTTTCATCCTGGATGCTAAGAACTAAGGGGCCTGCCAGACTGCGGGCCGCTTTATGAAGGTTTGGGGATTTAGGGTTTGGGGTTTTGGGTTTTCTTCCAGGTTTTGGTGGGGTGTCAGGATATGTAGAATTCAGATGCCCGCAGGCTGGAATCCTGTCATTTATGGTGGTTTCTGAACCGCTTACTGAGTCTCCCTGACCTCCTCAAGTAGACGGAAGCCAGGATTGTGATTACAGCTGCCACTAGCAATGCTTAGATGGGCCCCCATCCAGTGACAAAGACCTTGAGGGACAATGGCATGTATATCAGGTGGCTATATATTCCTCTTTCACTAGAAGTGCTGCGTGAGGGTCTGAAAGAGGAGTGAAAAGACCACAATGTTCAAGCTCAAGCTCAGAAATTTGTAGAAGGATCCCCAAGTTAGACATGACATTCTGATGTAGTACTATTAGTAGAGGCGAAAGTGGTGGCATTAGCAGGGCAACTATTTACGATCACTCGTGCTACTGGTTGCTACAACCCTGAACCCTAAACCTTAATACTACACCCAAGACCCTGAACCCAAAACCTTCAACCCAAAACCAGAAACCCTAAGCCCTAAGCCCTAAACCCATGGACCTCCAAGAAAATTTTTAGCCATCCTAAACCTATGGACCTCCAAGAGACCCCTTTCCAGGTTCCGGCTCCTCGCAGCATTCCCACTGGGACACCCAGTCCCAGCATTCCATCCATGGCTCGCTTAAAAACACAGCAGCCACCGAGTCTGTCAAAATGGTGTTGTGACTGCAGATCGTGTGGAGCTTATAGGGTTTAGGGTTCAGGGTTTAGGGTTTAGGGTTATAACGCTTAGGGTTTAGGGATTTGGGGGAAATTCTGGCATTCTTGCTGCAATCTAATGCGGAGGCTTATGTAAGCAGTAAGGTATTCTACTGAACCGTCATGTACTTTTAGTAGAGTACGTGCCAAGATCCTATCCCGAGTATTTTGGCCCAGTTCGGCTGCAGATGTTGGGTGGGGTGGAGGGCTAGGATTTGGGGTTCGGGCTTGAGGGGTGGCTTAGAGTTCAGGATTTTTGGGCTGGGATTCAGGGTTTAGGATTCAGGGATTTGGCCTTAGCTGTAAGTTCCTCGAAAATGAAGTCGAATTTCTGTTATCTAGAATCCTAGTAACCGACTGAGATTTTGCTACCAGCGGTTCAGGGAACTTAGAGTTAGGGTGAAACCCAAGGCCCCGACAGGGACTTACTTGCACCCAACACGTACCAAATAACCCAAATGTTGGGTGCGGCTTTCCATTTGCAGGGCGGATGACGGATGGAGGTAGGGGATCGGCTTGACATCACAGACGGCACATAGGGGTCATGCGGAAGCACATGGCAATTGTGCCATATTCTCCACACTGCCCTTTTCCTGGAGGTTGTTTTATGCTGCGGTCGGGGTCCTGGTTGGAAGTGGAGGCATTGCCTTCCGAGAAAGTCAAACCAGCCAAAGCAAGACCTCTCATACAGGAACCTGTCATTCTGAGAGCCCTATGCAAACACAAAATCATTCATCCACACAGGATGCAGCATCCCCCTATGCTGGGTAGTTTTCACGAATACAGGGGCCCCATTTTGAAACCCATATGTTCTCTTTCCCCTAAGCCCTAAACTCTACTGTAAACCCTAAGCCACTAAACCACTTCTTTATGGGGATTCCTACAAAGGCCCCTGGGAAACCTCGAGATCATACCGCTGCAAAGGAGTGGAAGAAGCTGACGCGTCAGGAGCAGAGGGCCCGACACCAAGAAGAAGGATGGTGTAGGCTTTAGGATAACATGAGCTATAGTCTAGACTCCTTGAGGGGGGTTATATAGGGGAGTATATAGGGGAGTATCATAGGCTTATTAAGGAGGATGCTGGGAGTTTAGATTATGGCGCAAATCATGAATCGGCCTCTAGTTTCAATGACTGACGGATCAATCTTTTTAGGTAAGGTTGCCGGCTTCAAGCTTCACTCAGTTTGAGTTCAACATCATTTGCAAATGGTTTCGAAAGAGAGAACTTGTATATCCCCAAAAGATTCTTATTGTTGGAATGTGCAAAGGGAGCCAAGCGCACCTAAGGGTTGGTTGGTTTAGGGGTTTAGGGTCTAGGGGCCTTGCCATACATCATATCACTTACATACGTGCAAAATGGGGAAGGCTCAGTGGCCGTCTGTTTGAGAGCTTTTCACCCCGGAATCCTGAAAGAATCCATCATGCCCACCGGCAGAGCCCTTCGTCATCCTTACATATCCCTTGGGTCCTTTCAGCCCATACCCCCAAACAGCACATACGCAAATCTAAGAGCAGGCTGTTTGAGAACCCGAATAGGGCCTTCGGTCAACAACAAATGTCTAATTAATCCCGTCCGCGAAGACTGCCCGCCAACCCGCCCCTAATATTGAAAATTCCCATTGCGTTGTATTGAAATTCACCTACTGAGAGGGGTTTAGTATAAGGGGGGGTGGGGAGTGGATTGCATTGTTGGTGCACGAGGTCCAGGTCCTTGCCGGCCGCGCCTTGCGGACACTCAATGAGAAAGCCAAGCTTTTCGGCGGATTCTCCGAGTGTAGGGTCTGGGGTTGCTGCAGAGGCCTAAACAGTGTCTTTGAGGTGCTTTTTAGGATGATTAATCACAATTATACAAGGTATTTAGGGCCAGTACAAATCGTGTACGCAATATATCGGTTTCTGTATTTAGGTTTGGGGTTTCCCAAGCTGCAAAACGAGCAACCTATGATTTGCCACAAGATGCTCATTTTGGGCGGCTGCTAGAGTTAGGACCCCAATATGTTTGCATATTCATTTAGAGGCCCTGTACTTTTTTACAAACTGCGATTCAGGTGCTGGTGATGTTGCTTTAGGGTTTAGGGTTAGTGTCTGGTGAGGGCTTGAGAGGGATTCAGGGGCTCGGTTTTAGGGAGGGAAGCAGTTCCAAGAGAGCGGAGCCAAAAGTCTAAGGCAGAGGGGCACTGAGTCCTACTGAAAAGAAAGCGGGTTTAGACTGGGAGGGATTTCGAGAACACAGCTAAGAGAGGAATTTCTGGAAAAGGGTGTGCTAGAGACCTTAGGGATGTACTGGTGTTTTGAGGGGATTATGGTGATCCTCGCCCCGGGATTGTTAGGATTGTATTGAGATTTCTTTTTGTAGAATCCAGGATTGTCAAGGGTTGAGCAGGCGCGGTGTTGATTTCCAGCTTAGCGTGTCCACACGAAAAAACACGAACACAGCGTTTCCAAGTTGAACAGCACATTCATAGGCGCGCACGCTTGACTTTGACGGAAGTTTCAATTCAAATGTCGCATCTCCGGGGTAGACTCTCATATTCCTGCTTTGGCATTATGGTGGGTCCGTGATGTTTGCTTTGGGAGGCTGCTCATCACGGTGGAGCACCTTGGCTTAAGGTGCAGTCGGTTCAGTGCCCCCAACAAGCAAGATATTTTTTGAACTGGATCAACAATAGTGCAACTTGGTAGATGTGTTTGGGCATGCGCCACCTAGCAGTGTTCCGAGCTAGATTGAGTTGCCATCTTGCTTGATGCAACCAGTACTTTGCCTTCTAAACATGTGTCTGGCGGCTTCAAGCGTCACATGAGCTATAGTCTAAAACTCCTTAAAGAGGATTATATAGGGTATTGTACTGCGGAGCAGTATAGGAGTTCGTGAGGGCGATACTAGGAGTTTAGACTATAGCTGACATGACCAACTACCTTAGACTGCACTAAACCCACTAATGCCGGGCCCTGCTGTCGTCATTTCGAGGGCATCCGGCATGGTTTTGGTATGGTGAGTGGTTTGGCATTTCACAAGGGTTTTGGGTTTTTAGGGTTCAGGGTTTAGGGTTCAACGTGTAGGGTTCAGGATTCTGGGTTTAGGACGCAGGGTCTTAGATCACGATCAAGTTGTCGAATATGCTCAAATATACCGCAGGCAGGGAAGTTATAAGGTATGCACTTTGGATGCCATGGATTCTTGGAGGCTCTTTTTTGGGGACCTCGAAAGTCATGCGGCTAGGGTATGGCAAGCTCTTCTCTGCAAGCCACCAGGATTTCCAGCTAGCCATACATTTTAGGGCTTGGCGCTTCTGGTTGGGGGTTTAAGGGTTGGGTAACATCCAACCCAACAGGGTGCGTGAATTTGGGCTACCTTCTCTAATTTTTACTAGAAGGTCCAGTGAATGGAAGGTCTAGTTTTAACGGGGTTCAATCCTTGTGGAAGCGCCCTGGCAAGGAATCGTCGTCCAAACTTGTTGTTGCTATGGCTTCATGTGCAGAAGCTGCATCGCAAAGCCATGCTCTAAGGCCCAAGCGCTAAACCGCAAAAAATGGAACCCTAAGCCCTAAGCCGCACTTTAGGGCCTAGACCCTAAAACGTGATTGGCATCAAGAAGCCGCAGCTGTGAAGAACCTAATCTTGACCTAAAAATCCCGAATCCCTTAAAACCCCTTAGCCTTACAGCCTTAAACCCTACATCCTAAGCCCGAAGTGTTAATGTAGCGTTTAAAAGCTGAGGAGTGGTTCAAGCCCTACCTGGACCCCAAAAGTATGTAAAATAATGGCCTTTAGGGCTATTATTATGGGTTTAGGGCTATCATTTTACATGCTTTTGGGGTTTAGGTACACCCTAAACCTCCAGAAAACATGAGGAATGATTCGGTCTACGGAGCTGCGCTGGCCCTGCCGCAGATTGCGCGCACCGCTGGCTGGAGCCTAGAATACACCAGCCTGGCTTGCCACAGATACTTGCATCAAGGATTTATAGTAGTAATGATAATTAGAGGTTATTTAGGAGTTATATAGGGATCATGGAACAGAGAATGGAGACTACTATTTAGGGTTTAGGGTTTTGATTCAGAGTTTAAGGGTTACAGGGATTAGGGGCAAAGGTTTAGGGCTGAAGGGTTGCGGAAGGAGGCTTCAAACGCCCTCACGGACGACTGCCGATCAAAAACGGGATTAGTGTAGTGCCCCTGTTAAGGACTCCAAAAGGGTGAGTGAGCTGTGGACAAACCACCGTACATCATCAAGACTGATGCCTTCAATTTTTTCCATTCCCCCGAATCCATATATTTCTGCCACACTTCTAATGTGACCTGCAGCTTTGGAAAAAAACATGCACACAGACACATTGTGCACAGATTTCTCGCGCTTTAGTAGGAATAGGCATTTTAGCTAGGCCAACCTTTGCTGCTGCGATGGCCCTGATGGCTTTTCCGAGTCTTAGCGTTGTTGACTTTTAGTCTCTACAAACTCAATACACGATCGATGTTCATTTGCTTCCCTTTGTTTTATCTTTGGCCAATGTTGTTTTCATGTCTTTCTTCTTGCTTTGCGGGTCCTCGCAATCCTCCTGCAGGGGTGGGAGGGCGGGTGGGTGGATAGGTCCTCTCTCGCTGCTCATAAAACCTCCATAATGTTTTTACAAACGTCTCTATAATCTCAAAAATTTCCAAAGCTTCTGAAATCTAGAAATCTCTACATAATCTGTATAGTTCCCTCGTCAAAATTCCCTTCGTACGTTTTTCTATGCTTTTTCATTTCTTCGTAGTATCTCATTTATTTTCCCCAAGACCCAAGCGCAACCACAGAAGACCACAACACACGGGAGAGAGGGAGGGGCAGGGGGGGGCGCCAGTGCGAAAGCATATCTGACTGTCACAGCGCGGGGGCGGTGTCCAAATGATGATGCTGTTTGCTAGGTCATGGTGCATGGTCTGCATTGCTGTAGGGATGTGTTCTTTGCTGAACGGACTGCAGGTACTTGAAGTATCACTGCCCGAAAGCTTGCGCCATGAATCTGCGTGTGACAATATTGGAGATTATGCAGGTGCTGCTAGAGGGATCCATTCTTTCTCATTGCCTACTACCAACCAATGAGGCAATGCGGACGCCAAACCCTGAACTCTACACCCCCAAAACCCTAGACCACGAACCCTGCCTGAGGTATGATGTTCCTGCTGACCAACCTCCTGTTGCAAGGATTCCTCCTTTACATGTTGTCAAAAGAGCTGCGAACACTGGAGACTCGGTGGGGTTCCATAGTTCCATAGCGATTAAATAGGGGTTATATAGGGTTTAGGGCTGAAGGTCTAGGTTTGGCGGGTAAGCGGGGCTTAGCAAGTGGGTTGATGGTGGGGATCACTGGGGTTCGTAATTATACAGCTTGTGGGTTTATTTATTTAGCAAGAGCCAAACTCTCAGCATTTTTTCGGGGCGCAGTGGGTCGCCGAGATGCGATCAAAGAAGCCCTGTGCGAAAGGATGTGATACTAGGTACCATTAATTAGGGGCTCATGCGCACCTGAGCCATAACTGCCCTATTTGGGGGGTCCTCGGCAAATCTATCCACCAAAACTCGTAGCGTGGCAGATGTCAGCGGAGCCCCACCTTGAAAATGACGCCCGCCTTTCTTCAGACAGGTGAGTAGTATTTTATTTGGGGGTATTATGGTACCCATTATAGAGTAAGATTCTATCCTCCTTTTGGGGTATAGTATTTTATAGAAGAGATATACTCTTACCAGGTTCAACCACCAAAAGAAACACTACCCAGGTGAGTTCTGAGAAGCGGTTGAAAAGCTTAGGGCCGAGGGACTTCAAAGCGGGCATCGACATATAATGATACATGCCAAAATACCACGATCCCCTTTGTAGAGGTGCCCCCAAGACGGGACCTCTCAAATGTCGAAACCCTAGATAAGGACAAATTTGGCGGGCAGATGCATCTTTGTGACTTTGGTTCCTGTGCTGCAACGGGGAGTGAATCGGTCTCCTTCGCATCACCCTGCCCTAAGCTAACGTGGAAATGCCTACAGTGCCCTTCTTGAGGATATTCCTGGGTTCCGCGTTTGCTCTGGAGGGCGAGTGGTGCAGGATGAGACAGGGAGCGTAGACGACCCGCAGAAGGGTTTCGGGGCCCTAGGGGTCTAAAGTCAGCAGGCCTTTGGTTAGCTAGGAATGAAGGAAGGGAAAATAGTAGTCCCTGTGCAACCCATTATAGTAGTTTCCATGTTCTTTTCCATTCCTTACTCTGCAATTCCTCCAATCTCCAATCGCACTGCTCAGTCTATTCGTTGCCGGAGATGCAGGTTCTCTGCTTGGATGTTTTCAGAGGAAATGAGCAGCACCACCTTATTGATATGAGAAAGCAACTGCGCATGCAGGTACGCTTGGAAGACCCTCTCTCTCTCTCTCTCCCTCTCTCTCTCTCTCTCTCTCTCTATCTCTCTCTCTACATCTATATACATGTAGATATATCTTGATTTTCAGAATGCCGATTGGTACAAGGTTTCCTCGTTCCACTACAGGTGCTCATTCTGGTGAATGCCCCGAGGGGGCCAACTGCATTGGACCGGGCGGGACCGCCTACACCCCTGTGCCTCAGCGGGGTGATAAGGTTTATGTAGATGTATAGGGGCATCTGACTGACGATGCAGGGGTTATTTTTGAACAAGGGGGGGGAGTGTCCTCTTTGTGCCCCTCTAGTGAGCATTAAATCTCTCTACAGGGCGCTCCCCTATCAAGGCTTGTCCAATTCAGTTTCAGGGTCTGGGGTCGATGGATTCAGGTTGGGGTCTGGGGTTCGCCCTTTTTTTGTCTGCAGAGAAAAGCTCATCACGGCTTCGGGCTGGGGATTGGGAGTAGGGGCTTGGACACTCCGCTTAAGTGGGTTCAAGGTGCAATGATGACAGTTAGGAGCGTATACGTGAACATCAGAATGGACATCCTAAGAAGACCATCGGTTCCAGAAATATAGTCCCCGTTAAGTAGCTAAAAAGTATGGGATATATGGGCATCTTTTTATGATATACCCAAAGCTACATTCTATCTACTTATATAGGGGAACTATAGTCGTGATTCTGCTGTGCCATGCCCTCCCCTGATACTGAACCCCCGCTGCCCCCTAATAGGAATATTCCGAAGATTCCGACAAGAGTTATTGAAGCGGTAGGGTAGGGAGGTTATTATCATCCTTAAGCCCTGAATACGATATATAGTAGTTTTCACTTTCTTTTCTCATATGCCCTTTTTTTAGGGAGGGGATCAGGGCGGGGGTGGGGGCCGGACTGAGATTGGCTTTTGGTGGTTCTTGCACATCTGCATATGGAGGACGCGATCTGTATTGCGCCCCCTGAGAGATCCAACACATGGAAGCTCCCAATAGCCCATTAGGTTGCCCAATCTAGTTTAGCGCCTAGGGGGGCTCATTTTTTGCGGTTCCATTTTGTGGAATGCTTTCCGGGGTCTGGGTATCCACTGGTGCAAGGATCGCTTGTATGACTGGAAGCTTTGGACCACGCGCGTGTTTGTGCGCGACTCCTTGAAGATGCTCTTCCCTGACCCTTGGCAATTTTTTTTGGATCTGCTGTGCAAGCTGTTGCAGCTCGGGTAGGAAGGGAGAGCGAATCCGTGTCATCCAGCAAAATGACTTTTGATGGCCCGGTACCCTGCAGGACAGGGCAGATGAGATAGAGGCGCGCGGCATGCTCATGCTGCTGCCATTAATGTTTCGGGATGCCTGAAACAGCTAGTTTCCATGGACAGGGGGACCCCGATCTACACCCCCAAATATTTCAATCCTTTCCAGTTATCTGGGGTCATGGCTTGGCTTATAGAGCTCATAATCATACTTGCTACATCCCCCTGACCTTTCAACTAGGTTAGTACGGAGACTGCTGCACCATGGAGGGAACAATTATGTGTTGAAGTTTGGACACCTTTTTTAGTTATGGATATCAGACGGAAGAACCCGCACTAAACAACAAACTCCCAGTGGAATCCAGAAACGGACCCTAAGCCTTCATTCCAGTCGCAGCTTGATGGATTCCCTAACCACCCCCCTCTGGACTAGCCCCCTCTCAAGTTCCGGCTTCATTTGCTTCTAAATTTCATTCAGGGGAAACTTAAAGGAGGGTAGTACGGGGGTGGTTATGGGAATCCATAAGCCTAAACCCTAAACCCTAAAATAATAACAACTACATAGAGGCGATGGTGGACCCAGGGGAGTATGGTCTGGAGAGCTGCTTGGTTAGGCCAGCAAGGGTGGTGTGCACTTGGATTTCTAGGGGGATGTAGTAAGTACGGGATTTTTTTGTGTTGCGTTATTTTGGTTTTTCGTAAGCAAGCTTTTGATCCCTGAGTAAGTAGTGTGATAAAACGTAGAGGTGTTTTGCGTAGATTTGCTAAGTCCCCATGACCCCCAAGTAGCTGAGCAAAACATGAAGGTGTCTCCGATGGATCCCTTTCCCCAAAGAATTAACAACCTCCCTCGTGCCTGTAACAAGGAATGTTATCATAAACTTGTCATTTTTTTGTTTCGGGGTGGTATTTAGGATTAAGACCCAGTCTAGCACCTAAAACTTGAAACACGCATGGCATGCCCCCAAAGCTCTTACATTATCTCTGACAGCGATGCCACACCCCTTCATTCATGGGTGGTTCCCCAGAATTAGGTTCCATTTTAACAGATAGCAGCTTAGAATGTCCCTAAACCCTAAAAACCCTTGCCCCTAGACCAACCTAGATTCCCTCATGATAGCATCAGGATGGCAGTTCTCAAAAAGTCTCATTGTTTGAGGGTTTAAGCTTGAGGGTTTGGGGTTGAGGGTTTAGTTCAAGGTTGAGGTTTCGGCGATGGAAGGTTTCTGAGAATACGGGGTCCTAAGCCATAAGCCTTAAGCCCGTTGGCAACCCCAAGAATGCTGTTATAGGACCTATCTCATGGAAAACACTTAGTGTTCGCTTCGTTATTCTAAAAGGGGCGAGATAAACAAATCACCGGGCCAGAAAAAGCTTTAGACTTAGGACTTTTTATTTGATTTTGGTTGCGAACGTATGATGCGCTTGTTTTGCATATGCACATACTGGCCGTTCAGAGAGTGATTGTTCTAAAAGGGTAGTAATCTCGATTCCCCGGCCTAAAATCCGTGAAAAACCATGGTTCGCAATTAGAATCGAATTACGAGAATACTCCTACTCTTGCTCTTGTTTACTTCTACCCATTCCCTTACTCCTACTCCTACTGCTTCCGTGCTCCTACTCCTATTCAACTCCGCGAGAGCTCAAGCCCTAGAGTTTTTACTACAACCCCCCATTTTCGGGACCTTTGTTTCGAGATAGGTCCGCCCAAATCTTGGGGGCGGGGGGGAGGGTTATTGCAACGAACCTAACATTATTCTTCAAATGCACACGGTGATTCTGTCGGAATCGGTCTGCCGCCCCATGACAGCTCCACAAACACAAACACTGGTTTGCTGTCGAGGCATCTAAGTTACCATGGCTAGGAAACCGCATGGTTTTCTCTGTGTCCATATGATGTAACGCATGTCCTAAAGCGGCAACATCTTTCGCTTAAGTTCCTTAACGGCTATCCACAAGGCACGGATTGCAAGCTAAACCCTGAACCCTCGACCCCTAAACCCTAAATCCTAGGCTACTTCCTTCGCATGATTTGCTGCTTTATCTTTGTGCTGGGGCTGTGGCCGGACCTTGCTGGCTCTTGGGCCACTTGCTTGCAAGAGTTTAGGTTTTAGGGTTTGGCGGGTTTAGAGTTTGGTGTGCGTTCATCTCATCCGTGTTGTCCTGGAAAAGCAATTAAAGTGTCTTTTAATACTTGAGCTCAAAATAGATCACGAGTGATGTTGTGTGATAGTACCTCAACAATATTCACAAAATCACATCATCATAGACTCCCAGGCCTTTCTTCCTGCAGGTTCCCTGGATTTCAGACTTGAACCCAGCTATTCCGTGGTCTAGGGTTTGTTTTACGTGGAGCCGTGGAACCCTTGTTGCGGATTACGGCCGCGGCGCTTGAAGCCGCGGGGTCCTAGGCTTGGGGCCTCCTTAGTCTAAGGACTTTAGGAGGGACCCTTAATGGGGACCCTTGTAGCTTATTGGGGGTAATATGGCTACTACCCGGTTATATAGGGGTTATATAAGGCCTTAGATTTTTGGGCTGACTTCTTGTCCCGTACTTCCAGCCGCGGATTCTTGAAGCGGGCATTTCTACGATTGGGCGCTCTGGTGGGCACACGGAATGAAGCGAATCCCAGCTGCAATGGAGACTCTCCTTTCCTTCATGAGGGCGTGGGCTTAAGGGATTGGAGTTTAAGATATGATCAGGTAACTCAGGGGTACCCGAATACGGACCCCAACTATAATCCTCATTTGTTTGGACCCCCCAAGAGGTACCCCTGATTTTGGGAAACTGCAGCGACCTCCGTATGGGTTTTTGCAAAGCAGGTGCCCCCCTATTGGACCCATTCGTCTCAAGGACCTGACAATCATGAAGAGCTACAGAGCGGCGGGGCAAGTGTACAGGGATATAATGTAGAAGCCGAAATGAGTAATTACCACTGATATAGTCCTAAAGATTATGGTTTAGGGAGTATAGGGTTTGGGGTCTAAGGGCATTGCCCCCTACTTCTGGAGAATCAAAGGAAAGAGAAAAGAAATGGAACCTATGTTTGTACGGATGTTCGAGGGAGAATTGCCAGAATTGTGGTCTAGATGCCACTGTCAGTTGGTTTGAGGTATCTCGACTAAGCCTCAAGCTGTTATTGGTAATCATTTGAACCTCCTCAGTTCTCGAGTTTGCTTAGCTAGTATTACATCCCCAGCTAGAGAAAGTAAGCCTAGTCACTTATCTCCTAAACCCTAAACTAAGCCGCAGCTCCCTTGCAACCTCCACGCTCGCCATCATACTAATCTTAAGCCCCCACCCTTAAAATCAAAACCCATAAGAAACATACAAAATGGGTGCATATTCAACATTACGGGTTGGTGGGGAGGGGTGTGTTTATTATTAGTATGAAAGGTTTCTTGCTGACACGTGCTGCAGCTTTACCTTCAAGGAAATGCGGAAATGCGCACCGGGTTGAAAAAGCAAGCATGCGCCCGTCAACTGTGTGCACAGCAAACACCCCTTTCCTAGAGCCCGTACAGGATCCAAAAAATGGAACCTCCCAATATTCCCCTAGTTCCCCCAATATGAGCTATAGTCTAAAGTCCTTAAAGGGAGGTTGTATAGGGAATGAAATAGGGGACTACTATAGGGCATATTAAGGGGGATACTAGGATTTCAGACTATAGCTCACCTAGTAGCAGGGTCATTTTTGCGGGGTTCCTTTTTCTGGATCCTGTAGGGGGTCTGGTCCAAATCTGAACTCGAAGCTTGAAACTTCATGCCGTCGACTGCCACACCTTTCAAAGTACGTGCCCACATCAACAGAAGTGTAAGTCCAAGGCCTAATAAATGCATTTGTTTCGGTGGGTCCTTAGGATGCCAGTTTTAAGGTTTTGGGAGGTGCATTCTGAATCCCCCAAACCCTAGACCCCTAACTCCAAAACCCCAAAGCTGAAACCCTTTCCCATCCTAACCTTGCGCCTGGTGAAAGCGTCTCAGCTAGTCCACCCGGCCAACATTGCGATGGGATGTGGCGCCTCAACCAGAGGTAGTGCTCGAGATGCAGATAGACGGGGTTTCCTAGGGGTTATATAGGGATCATATGAGCTATAGTCTAAACTCTTTAAAGGGGGGGTTTATATAAGGGACTATATAGGGGAGTATTATAGCGGTTATTAAGGGGGATACTCGGAGGTTAGACTATAGCTCATATAGGGATAATGGAGAAGAAAATGGAAACTATTAATGATAGGGTTTTGGGTTTCCCAAAATGAGGGTTACCCTTTTGGGGTTCCTTATAATAAGCACTATAGTCTTTGGGGGTTTATATTGTGGTCCCCCTATTTCAGGAAATTACTAAATCGACACAAGGTATCTCTGGTTCACCCAACCCCTAAAATGAGGACTACACTATCATGCGAGCATACCACAGTACAGGATTCCAAGTTTAAGGCTTGGTAAACAAATCCCAGTTTAGTAGATCGTGTTTTGGGTCTAAGGGTTGGGGTGATTCCAAAGTTGGCCCACGATTACATCCCCCCCAAAACCGAGTGCTACATAGCTTGGGAGCTGAGTAGCTACTTTCAAGTTTTTGGTGTCTACGTATACAAGGTTTAGGGGTTAGGGTTATACATGTGTATATATATATATATGTACATTATACCTTACTTTAATGGAAAGGATCCTTTGTGATTGAGAGAACTCGGCAGCTCTGTGGGCTTACAATACAGCGCAAGATTTTATCCTCTTTTTGGCTACAATATTCTCGAATAGGAAGATAAGCAAGCTTCGCCCAACCCTCCAAAACACACAATACTTAAGTGTACATACCCTACTGCATATTGCCATGTTTGCCCTTTTGGTTACTATTGCTCCCTGGGGTTTGGATTCCAGCCAGGTTTACCCTAAACCCTAAGCCCT